>PVJI01003814.1:0-117953 GCA_004026765.1 Micronycteris hirsuta | reverse complement strand
AAATGAGACTGCAGAATGAAACTGTGCAACTCACAGGATGAACGCCAGCAACCCTATGCAAGAATATTATGGTACTGGCTGCTACAGGCTATTATTGGTGGCATTCCCTCCTCCCAGGTCTCACTGGCTTTCTCACTGCACTTTTAGTCTTAGGGTATAGCCTCTACTGTGTCTGTAACATATACATAAAATGTGCCAATGCTGTCACTATCCAGGGACACTCTGTCTGAAAAAACACACAAAAATTGTAAAATGAAAAAACAATGCTAGGGTGGAGTGTGGGGTAGCTCAAGACATGGTTCCTTCCCCCACCCATGATAAAAGGCTGGCGAGAGAGCCCCTGGCTAGAAGGAATGTGTACTGTTCTGGAAATGGATTGTAATTCCCTCCTTACCCCATTCTGGGAGTGGCTTCCTGCCCTGTGGCTGCTTCTTGACCTCTTTCTGTGTGTACACAGAAGGTAGTCACGCATAGGACTTATGCCTCCTTTGTCTGAGACCGCTTAAAACAAGTCTCAGACACGGGGCGCAGTCCTGTTTTGCTGACCTGCTGCCATCAGTCTCCCTGTAATGTGACAAAGGCTATGACTGCTCCATCCAGTCGTTCTGAAGGAATTTTCAGCTTATCCGAATGAGAAGTTGAGATCCCTGGACTTGACCTCCTGCGTTACACTCTTTTTTTGGTGTCCTCTCTTGTTTGTTTTAAAGACACAAATCACTGGATTCAGGGCCCATCTTAATCTAGTATGATCTCAATGTAACTAGTTACACCTGCAAAGATCCTACTTCAAATAAGATAACGCTCCGAGATTCCAGGTGGATATGAATTTTGGGGGACACTATTCAACTTACTATAACTGATGAATTCTAGCAAACATAAAGAACACCAAGCCTTTTCAAATGCTTCCAAAGAACAGAAGCAGAAGGAACATTTCCCAACTCATTCAATGCAGCCAGTATCTTTTTTTTTTTTAAAGATTTTATTTATTTATTTTCAGAGAGAGGAGAAGGGAGGGGAGAAAGAGCAATGTATGGTTGCCTCTCACCTGGCCCTCACTGGGGACCTGGCCCACAACCAGGGCATGTGCCCCGACTGGGAATCTAACTGGGACCCTCTGGTTCCCAGCCCGCGCTCAATCCATTGAGCTACACCAGCCGGGCCAGCCAGTATTATCTTGATATCAAAACCAGCTCTAGCCAGATCGCTGTTATAGTTGGCGTGTTATCCTGCACGCCAAAAGGCTATGGGTTTGATCCCTTGTTGGGGCGCGTATAGGAGGCAACTGATCTATGTACGTCTCTGTCTTAAATCAATAAACAAATCCTCCAGTGAGAATTAAAATAAAACAAAGACATCAGAAGAAAATGACCCATATCCTTTTTGAACATAGATGGAAAAATCCTCAACAAAAATATTAGCAAACCAAATCCAGCAGCATAAAAAAGGATTATAAACCACAACCAAGTGCAATTTATCCCAGGAATGCAAGATTGGTTAAACATACCATAATCAATAAAAGTAATACTCCATATTAACAAAGCTAGAAGACTCACAATTCCCAGTTTTAAAACTTACAACACAAGCTACAATAATCAAGATAGTATGGCATAAGGATAGATAAACAGATCAATGGAATAGAACTGAGAGTCCAGACATCCATCCATACAACTATGGTCAACTGGTTTTTTAACATGGTCTCAAGACAATTTAATAGATAAAGAACAGGATTTTCAACAAATGATGCTGAGACAAGTAGATGTCCAAAACGAAAACAAGGGAATTGAACTACTACCTCACCTGAATACAAACATTAACTCAAAATGAATCAAAGGCCTAACTGTAAAAGCTATAACTGTAAAACTCTTAGAAGAAAACAGGGACTTCTGGCCAAGATGGAGGCGTAGGTAGAAACACTGTGACTCCTCGCACAACCAAAAGGAAGACAACAAGTTTAAAAACAAAACACAACCAGAACTGACAGAAAATCGAACTGTATGCAAGATCAACAACCAAGGAGTTAAAGAAGAAACATCCATCCAGACTGGGCTGAGGGGCGGAGATGACTTGCAGCAAGGCAGTGGCTGGAGGACCAGGGTGGGAGAGGCTGCGGCTGGCAGGAAAGGTGGCAGCTGGCAGACCCGTTGAGGCAGTGGCTGGAGGACCAGGCGGTCCCATATTTGCATGCAGATAAACCAGGAGGAACAACTGGGGGGCAAGACCGACCAGGCAACCCAGGGTTCTGGCCCGTGGAAATAAAGCCCCAAACCTCTGATTGAAAACACCTGTGGGGGTTGAGGCAGCAGCAGGAGAAACTCCCAGCCTCACAGGAGAGTTCATTGGAGAGACCAATACAGTCCGAGAACGTACACAAGCCCACCCACCCAGGAATCAGCACCAGAAGGGCCCAATTTGATTGTGGGTAGCGGGGGAAGTGACTGAAAACTGGCAGAGAGCAGAGTAAGCGGCAGTGTTCCCTCTCGAATCCCTCCCCCACATACAGCGTCACAATACACTGACCTGGGTTACCCCGCCCTGGTGAACACCTAAGGCTCCACCCCTAAGAAATAGGCGCACTAAGACAAAAAAAATGGCCCAAATGAAAGAACAGATCAAAGCTCCATAAAAAATATAACTAAGCTACGAAGAGATAGCCAACCTATCAGATGCACAGTTCAAAACACTGGTAATCAGGATGATCACAGAACTGGTTGAATTTGGTCACAAATTAGAGGAAAAAAAATGAAGGCTACGCTAAGTGAAATAAAGGAAAATATACAGGGAACCAACAGTGATGGGAAGGAAACCGGGACTCAAATCAACGGTGTGGACCACAAGGAAGAAATAAACATTCAACCAGAACAGAATGAAGAAACAAGAATTCAAAAAAAATGAGGAGAGGCTTAGGAACCTCCAGGACATCTTTAAACATTCCAACATCTGAATCATAGGGGTGCCAGAAGAAGAAGAGGAAGACTAAGAAACTGAAAACTTATTTGAACAAATAATGAAGGAGAACTTCCCCAATCTGGCAAAGGAAATAGACTTCCTGGCAAAAGTTCAGGAAGCTCAGAGTCCCAAAGAAGTTGGACCCAAGAAGGAACACACCAAGGCACATCATAATTACATTACCCAAGATTAAAGAGAAGGAGAGAATCTTAAAAGCAGCAAGAGAAAAGGAGACAGTTACCCACAAAGGAGTTCCCATAAGACTATCAGCTGATTTCTCAAAAGAAACCTTTCAGGCAAGAAGGGGCTAGAAAGAAGTATGCGAAGTGATGAAAGGCAAGGACCTACATCCAAGATTACTCTATCCAGCAAAGCTATCATCTAGAATGGAAGGGCAGATAAAGTGCTTCCCAGATAAGGACAACTTAAAGGAGTTCATCATCACCAAGCCCTTATTATATGAAATGTTAAAGGGACTTATCTAAGAAAAAGAAGATAAAAAATGTGAACAGTAAAATGACAACTCAAAACTATCGACAACCGAACCTAAAAAAACAAAACAAAACAAAACAAAAACAAACTAAGCAAACAACTAGAACAGGAAGAGAATCACAGAAATGGAGATCACATAGAGGGTCATCAGTGGGGGAGGAAAGGGGGAAAAGGTACAGAAAATAAGTAGCATAAATGGTAGGTAGAAGATAGATAGGGGGAGGTTAAGAATAGTACAGGAAATGTAGACACCAAAGAACTTATATATATGACCCATGGACATGAACTAAAGGGGGGGACTGTGGGTGGGAGGGGGTACACAGGGCGGAGGGGAATAAAGGCAGGGAGATGGGACAACTGTAATAGCAAATCAATAAATATATTAAAAAAAAGAAGAAGAAAACAGCTGTAAATTTCTATGTCTTTGGATTAGGCGGAAGTTTTCTTGATATAACACTTAAAGAACAAGTAATAAGCCCCAGCTGGTGTAGTTCAGTTGGCTGGACCTGTCCTGCAAACCAAAAGGTTGCTGGTTCAATTCCTGGTCAGGGCACATGCCTGGGTTGCAAGTTTGGTCCCCTGGGGCATGTATGGGAAGCCAACCAATCCCTGTTTCTCTCTCACATCAATGGTTCTCCCTCTTTCACCCTCCCTTCCCCTCTCTCTAAAATCAAAAATAAAATATTTAAAGAACAATAAAATAAATAGATGCAACAGACCTCATCACAATGAAAAAGGGTACTGCTTCAAACAATATTATTAATAAAGTGATAAGACAACCCACAGAATGTGAAAAATATTTGCAAACCATGTATCTAGTAAGGGATATATATAAAGAACACTTACAACTCAACAAAAAGAACACTTACAACTCAACAAAAAGACGCTAGCATTCTAGTCATTAGGGAAATACGAGTCAAAACCACAAAATACCACTTCACACATTAGGATGGATACTATTTTTTTAAAAAAGGAAAGTATTTACTGGGCAAAGATATGAAGAACTAGAACTCTTGTATACTGATGGTGGGACTGTAAAATGGTGCAGCCACGGTGAAAAACAGTTTGGCAGCTCCTCAAAAAGTTAAACATTAAATTATCATATGATCCAGCCCTTCTACTTCTAAATATATACCTCAAAGAACTGAAAGTAGGGACTCAAAACAGAGACTTGTACCCAAATATTCATAGTATCATTCACAATAGCCAAAAGGCGGAAACTCAAATGCCCATCAACAAATTAACAGAGAAACAAATGTGATATATCCCACAATGGAATACTATTTGGCCATAAAAGAACTAAGTACTGGCTCATGCCACAACATGGGTGAACCTTGAAAACACTACACTGCGTGAAAGAAGCAAACACAAAAGGCCACATATTATGTGATTCCACTTACATGAAATGTCCAGAACAGGCAAATCCACAGAGGAAAAAACAGATTAGTGGTTGCCTAGGATTGAGGGAAGAAGGGGGATGGGGAATGACTGCTAATGTGTATGGGGTTCCTTTTTGGGATGACAACATTCTGGGACTAGATGATAATGATGATGGCTACATAAGCTTGTAAGTATAATAGAAACCACTGAACTATATACTTTTAAATGATGAATCGCATAAGTGAATTATATCGATTAAAAAAAAAGATACACTGATTTGGGAAGCAATGCTTGGTTCAGTGACCTCAATCTATTTTCCTCCTTAGCTCAAGGAAGGTAGTACAACCTTTTTTGCTCGTCCTAAAAAAGGACTCATTATCTCACTTGGAGTCTAGTAGCTAAGTACAAGCCTCCCTGTTTCTGAGGTGGGCCAGTGCATCCTCTCACAGCTCCTCTCTCTGAAGGACGCTAGACCTGGCCAGTCCTGACACTCAAGCACACACATCCACAGCAGCCAAAGAAAGGAGACCCAATGGGCCTCGACCTCAGGTTCTGGGAACCAGCACTGCACACACAGGGAGTATCCTGTGGGCCTCATGCAGTGGTTTCTCATCCTGGGCAGTACCCACAAAACGAGTTAGGGACGGGTCCTACGCTTCCTGGAATCAAAGACACGCAGAGAGACTACCCATCTTCCATCCTCCTCCTGAGACAGACACGGCTGATAACTAATATGAGCAGATGGAAAGAATGGGGCAAATTCACAATAAAGGAGGCAAATACCTTCACAATAATCACTAACCACAAAAAGGGATTATTATTTCTCTGCATCCTTCCTACAGATGAGATACCTAATACCTCCCCTGTGAGCAACTTGTAGAAATCAAAATGACTTATTTAAACTCTACACATTGTTAGAAGATGTTTAAATTTGTATACAGCTTCTTTTAAAGCAACTTGACAATACATTAAAATTTTAAATGTATATACTCTTTGGACCCAGCAATTCTATTTCCAGTAACTTATCCTAAAAATATACTTGCATAATAATGATTAATTATAGTATGTATGTATACATAGTACTTGAAGCCTAGCTGGCATTCAAGCATTTGTTGTGTTATGCTTTCCCCAGAAATAATTCATCTGAAGGTGGGGGGGGGAGGCAGCGGAGAGAGTTACAAGAAAAATAGTGATTGATTAAAAAGTTAAGATTAGCTATAAGGCCAAGTGAAATGCTGCTATAACAGCAACTTCAGGAACAGGAAAAGAGACCTTAGTCTGGCAGGTATTGCTCAAAAACTTTGAAAGATATCAAGGAGAGAACACTGACACTGAAAAATAAACTTTTCCTAGTAGAAACAAAATTATCAACAATAACAAAAAGAATAGACTTTAGAGGCTGGGCAGAGAGTTAGGGCCTGGGGCATAGCAGTACCTCAACTTTGGAGCTGACAATAGATGTGTGAACCAGCAGAGGAATTAGGGCACAGTTTTGAGATTTCTCTTCCCATTCTCCCTGTTCCCTCATCACTAGATGTAATAATCCGGCAGGTTTTTCCCCCTGAGCTTTACCTGAATCCCAATATAGTAAAGTCAGGATTCTGCTGAGCTAACAGGAAAGCCTGGAAAGTACCTCACAGGTGTTCCTGGAAGGTGGAAAGGTGCTGCCTGGGACCTCCAGCGCAGGCTTTAAAGCCTTGGAGATCAAGGCAAGAGAAGAGGTACCTAGCGGAAATGTAAAAGCGCAAGTCTAACTTTGACAAATGCAACCAGAATGCAACCTCACCCTACAAATACCAAGTGAACTTGTAAAAACTTTTCTTCAGAGCAATGTGAGGTTTGGGAGTATTTCTGTGTAACAAAATAGATTAAGATAACAACAACAAAAAATCCCCAAACCAACCAATCAAATAAACAAAAATGATTAAGACCAGTTCTCTAACACATCTGAAAAGTGATTCCCAGGGACAGGTGGAGATAGAAGAGTCCAAAAAACAAATAAACAAACAACTAGGGACTCCGAACCTGACATCAGTTCCTAGGAAGAGAGGTATTTCACCTATTTTTAGAGAGAGGGGAAGGGAGGGAGAAAGAAAGGGAGAGAAACATCAATGTGAGAGAGAAACATCAATCAGTTGCCTCTCATATGCACCCCGACCAAGGACCGAACCCGCAACGCAGGCATGTGTCCTGACCAGGAATCGAACCAGCGACCAGTCACTTTGTGGGGCGACACCCAACTAACTGAGCCATACTGGTCAGGGATGGACTCTACCTTAATACAACAAATTACAGATATCCCTTATGATTTGAACTGTTCTTATCCAAACCTAACAATCAAAGAGATGTAAGTAAATTTGAGATATTGCTTGCTATAACAAGTTCAGGAACCAAATGCATTTGGATAGAACATTTTGCTACCTGAACTTGCAAGAGCCAAAATCTTGCCATCCAAATTTATGAGGCCATTAGATTCAGATACCAAAAAATCTTTACATGAAATGTTTGGTATAACTGTGAAATCTTCAACCTACTAGAGCTTTCATGCTGCCACTGTCTGGGAATAAATACTATAAACCAAAGCAGCACAGTGGTCTCACAGAGCTTTGAAACTCTAGGTCAGTGGCTTCCTAAGGATTTGTTGAGTTCTTTTAAAATACAAAAAGAAAAAAAATAACACTCAGAACATCAATAATCCAAGGAAAGAAAATGAAACAAGTGCATATGTCACCCCATAAATCTATCCTCAATTAAAATCAAGAGCTGAGCCAGCCTCACTTAGGATCGGCCTGTCAGGAGAAGCAATCAGGAGAGCTCAGCAGGTAAGGACTGGCACCTCTGAAAAGAGACAAGATGTAACTAAAACACAAGTTTATTAACCATGAGGGCCTTAGTATATAGTGCACGGATTATTAAGCAGCACTAATAAATGTTGTAAAATTGGAATCACTGCTACCACAATAATTATTTCCCACAAGAAAAACCTGAGGTGGCACTGAACAGATTCAGAGAGCTTTACCTCAGCCTTTAGAAGTCACAAAGATAATTTGACAATGAGGATTTTAGATCTTAACATAATTATTCACACTTTGTATGGCTGAAGCACTTTACACTGGAGTTGCAAGTTCGATCACAACGCCTGCCTCTCTACTGCTATGTCCTTCGTGCCAAATACCTGACAAAAGAAAAAGAAGGCTAGGCGAAAGAATTGATTTTTAATTATATACTAACTTGTTTGAATAAACTATTTACTAGCATGAGAAAGGTTTTAAATTCTGGTCCCAGGTTTCCTCAAATGTTAAATGGCATAAAATCTTTACCATCTTCAAAGAATACTAGATATCAACTAATTTTGACATACTCTGAACTGACTGAAGAAAATAAAAACTTTGCTATCCTAAGAGTGTTAATTTCAAGATACTTTCAGAAAACAAGTACACCTACAAAACCACCCCAAATCCCTGTTAATTCCAATGGAAACAGATGTTGTTATAGAGTTATCTTGAAGTTATAGTTATTAAGACCTCCATGACTAATCAATTCTACAGTATGGCAATATACCTTTGAAAAATCTCATTCCTTTGATTCAAGATCCCACTCAACATTCATTCACTCAACAGATTTTAACTGAGTGCCTTTACTGTGTGCAAGTTATGTTAGGTGCTACAATCAAATGAAAAACCTCATCACTATCCTCGAGGATGTTACATGTAAATTATATAATGCAGGTTTTGTTATAAATGATTAAAAGGTGCAATGAGGTCAGGAAAAAACACCTGCAGGAAGCAATACCTGAACCATAAGCTTTAAGACCAGATCAGGTTCCAATACAGAAACAAAAAAAACTGAACCTTCCAGACAGAGAAAACAGCCTGAATTAAGAGAGTTAACTCATTTTCTCCACTTAGGTGGATGCGGGAAATTAAGAGTATCATTAAGGCTAACTATATTTGAGAAAAAGCAATATTTTGCTATTTCCCCAGGAAGATACATTTTTCCTACCTGCACAGTTGTTCAAGAACTTTCAAATACATTTCCTCAAATTTCTTAAATAAGTCCATAGTCAGATTTGTCTTTCTATAAAAATTTACAAACAAAAATTATCATAATACGCTCGGCATGCTTAAGAGGATTTTATAAACAACAGGGTATAACAAAGAGAAAATTGGCTCTAGAATCAGACAGACCCAGGGTTTGAAACTCAGTTCTACTACTTACTAGCAGTGTGACCTTCCAAAAGTTCCTTCTCTGAAAGCCAGTTTCCTTATCTGTAAAAAGGGAAATAACTAACCTGTAAGCAACCCCGTGAGGCAGGGAGAGACAGTCTATAGTATAAAGCATTCTGCATAAAGAAGGTATTTAATCAACGTCCTCTTTAGTTTAACAGCGGAAGTAATAATTATTCATAACCTCTTTCACAAGCTAGGATTCTACAACAAAGACAGATCAAAATTAGAAAATAACTGACCCAGAGCATCATGTATACCTTTACGCCACACAATTTTTTATGCTTTTACATTAGCCTGAAGGTACAGAGACTCCCTATGTCTTCTAAACCACTGGTGAGCATGGTACAAAAGCCATTGACTACGACATACTGTACCTTTTGGTTTGATTTCTCTTTCCTTGAATGGTTAAAACGTGTAAGCTAACACAAACCTGTCACAGTCCGCTGGCCATCACTTAGGTTATTCCACCACTTGTTAATCTGAAACAGAAGGAAAATTGCATGTCACCATAGGGTAGACGGTCAACAGACATAATAAATTTGTGGTGAGTAGAAAGCATGCATAGGTGCCTTATAATAGACTGACTAGCTGTGTGAGCTCAGACAGATTACTTCTGAACTTCAGTTTCCTGATGATAAAATGGAGAGTGTCAGCAGTATTGTTGTAAGAACTATCAACAAAGTAAAGCACTTACCATACGATCAAATATTGATAAATATCAAGTGTTTATTCACCAAACTCCAATCTAGTTTTAAAATTCTAGCAGAATATTTTCTACTAAAACTGCCTTTTTTTTAGGTGTACTAATAGTATTGAGGTTTAGAAAAAGAGAGAGAGTGAGAATCATAATCTTTCAGGGACACACACTGACATTTTCATGGATGAAGTAGGTCTAGGGTTTGCTCTATAGTAATCGGTGGTGGGGAAGGAAGGAAAAAAGGGATGAGATGAAAAACAGAGGTGGCCAGGTGTCAATCACCACTGAAGCTGAACAAGAGAGTTCATTATACTATTCTCTTTACATTTTTTTATGTTTGAATTAAAGTTTTTAAATAAAAAACGTACTGTACTAAAAAATAAGTCAGGTTTTATATACGAATACAGAAAAGAAGTCCAAGGTTAAAAAAAAGTTACAGATCAATACATATATGGACCCATGCACAACAATTATATTTTTGTAATTACAATTACACCGTGTCTGAGCTCTCAGACCTCGCTCACTACGTATGTGGTGGTATGGCGGGGCCTCCCCAGACTCACGTGATATTAATGTATTGTTTCCAAATTCTCTAACAGGCATGGATTTTATATTTTATCACCTACCATTTAACCATAATAAACAAATCCATCTTTGGATGAAGATTACATATATTGCCTCTGTCATTTTCATCATTCTAAAGAAGCACTTTGGGTATCAAAACTTCATAGCGCAGATGTGCTAGAAATCTGCAACTTTCTAAGGGATCTGGGATTATGGAATAGGTTAGTTTTACTATTTCTCAAACGTATCGAATTGAATAAAAATCACTACTTATTGCAGTTTTTCACCTATATATATTATATCCATTGCTCTGCTGACATAATCCTCTCTATAACAGGTAGGGATCATGCTTCTTATTTGTGTCTATGGGAAACCAAGGTGAATGAATCCTTCTCCCTTCTTAAAGGAATCTTTCATTAGGAAAAAGAAAGCCCAAGGCTGGCCCCTCAGAATCTTGCTGGCCAGGATTAAGTTCTTAGGAAGGAGAAAACTGAAGAGGACATAGACCCTCTCTCCAAACTGGAGGGGCAGTGTGTCATAAAAAAAAGAAAGTGCTTAAAACCACACGCACCTGGATCCACGTAATAGCTTCTGGCCCCAGAACTTATCATTAGATATTGTCAAGTGGAATAAATAAAATAAATATTTTATCTAAAAGGCAGTGTTTTTCAAAAAATCATTTACGGGGAAAGAGGGCCATCAACTTGCGTATGAAGAAAGGAAAGGGCGAAAAGCTCTGTATCTGTACCCCCTTCCTGCATTCTCATCCTGAGCACAGTCAGAAACACTCACTGGTGGGTACGTACCAGAGGCACATAAACATCACATCATTAAGAAACTTTTTAAAATCCACATAGTATCTCTACCCCTAACGCATAAATATTTTAGAAAACTGTCTGTAATTTCAATAGTGCAGCAAGCTGATGTAAGTAAAAGTGGCCCTTACGCTTTAGTAAGCCTGGGAGAGGCCCCACATTAACAAATATCTGTGGTGATTCTTTTTTTTTTTTTTTTTTTTTTAAAGATTTTATTTATTTATTATTAGAGAGAGGGGAATGGAAGGAGACAGAGAGGGAGAGAAACAGCAATGTATGGTTGCTCCTCACATGGCCCTCACTGGGGACCTGGCCTGCAACCCAGGCATGTGCCCTGACTGGGAATCGAACCAGGACCCTTTGGTTCCCAGCCCGTGCTCAATCCACTGAGCTACACCAGCGAGGGCTCCGTGGTGATTCTTGATACGCATGGGTAGAGGGACGAACTGCTTGGAACGCTGTTGAGTACAACACTACCAGATATACAAAATATTAATAAATACTTGATTCTAAAGAAGAATATTAAATGCAATGATTTCACATCTACTGATTTAATGTTGCCATTAAACTAAAAACACTTCATAACCAGACCAAGAATTGTTATCAAAAGAACAAAGAAAGCCATGTTTATCTTTACCTCCTTTCTGAAGTCTCCTTCCTTTTGTGGTCTTATGCTATCCAACCAATCAGCTTTTATACCATCAAAATAACTCTGGACCCTGGATTTCAGTGATTCATATTGCCAAATAGCAGCTGTTCCAAAGGCACAGCCTGTAAACTATATAAAACACATTACAGAATAAATTTAAGAGTACCCAGTTCCAAGAATAACTACTTCGTTTTCATTGCTTTTAGCAAATCAACAGAAGGAACAACTGGCATAGTGAAACCTATTTGGTGAAAATAACACGTTTCCCATTTTTTAACATCATGGTACCCTGGGGCCTATTTACAGCTGGAAATTTTCAAAGAAAATTCAAAATATTAACTTAATATCACTTGAAATGTTATACCAAATAAGAGGTCCATAAGTTCTCCAGGGCTTACATAAGTGACCCAGATTCTAACAGCAATTACTAAAATTTATGTTCTCTTGTGACCCCATGACCCCAAGACACCCAGGCCTTCTGACTGCCCCCACCCCGTCTTTCAGGGCCCACACAGGACAAACAGTACTGCAACAGGGCACCTGCGGCAGGGCACGGACTCTCAGCGGTCTGGGCTCTTACCCCAACAGTGAAAAACAAAGGCTTTACGAGAGTCCTTATAGGGTACGGAGAAGGGTAAAAGACTGTTTCTTCTACAGGAGGAATCAAAGCACTTCTCTTGTATGTTTCACCACTCGTTCCTGTGTCTGATTTTCGAGGTTCGCCCTTCCTGGGTGCTTTTCTGAATCCACATTTTTGCTGAGTAAAGAAGTTAAACCTAGAGGGGAAAATAACAGATTAGAAACAGAGCTGCAAAGAAAAGAAAAAAAAAAAAGAGAGGACTAAGAAACAGAGCTGCATCTTGCAAACATCGGCACCTCTATGAGCCTCCCACTTGGCCTGCATCATCACCACCTCAGTTTATTCACATGCAACAGCCCCAGAGTCGCCAAAACGCCTACTCCCAGGTAGGATTTAAAGTCAGATCATTGAACTGTTCCCCTTTGAAAAAGGGCAATAGAAACGACAGCAACTTTAGAGAGAACTTACTTGGGTTGTTATTGCATATCAACAAAATAATTTGGCCCTGGCTAGTGTAGCTCAGTGGATTGAGCGTGGCCTGGGAACCAAGCGGTCTTGGTTAGATTCCCAGTCGGGGCACATGCCTGGGTTGCAGGCCAGGTCCCCAGTGAGGGCCATGTGAGAGGCAACCATACATTGCTGTTTCTCTCCCTCTCTTTCTCCCTCCCTTCCCCTCTCTAAAAATAAAATAAAAATTAAAAAAAAAAATAAATAAATAATTTGTATCAACCCTCCACACAGAGTTTGCAGTCCTGTAAAAAGCTGAAGAAGCCCTAACTGGTGTGGCTCAGTGGGTTGGGCGCCATCCCTGCTACCCGGGGTACATTCACATGCTTCAGGGTTTGGAAAGCTAAAAAAAGAGTATTTCCCAGGTGGTCAACATATAATACAGTGTACAGATGATGTGTTGTAGAACCATGCACTTGAAACCTGAATAATTTTGTAAACCAGTGTCACTCCAATGAATTCAATAAAAAAGAAAAAAATAAAAACTGTATTTCCCAGGTATCCTTTTGGTTAGGGTTCCAGATGCGATCAGGGTCTGCTAATCAGATACACTGACACAATACCTGAATCAGAAGTGAGTTTGGTGACGAGGCAGGAAGGACATGAGGCATCAATTTTGCTACTGAAAGTAATGGTGGAGACAGCATTGTTTTACTTTGGCCAGCAGATCCTGATTTGGCAGCAGCTTCTCCAGTAGTCTCATTGTTGCATACACACTGCTCTAAAACCACAATCTATTATTTCTCATGAGTATGTAAGTTAGCTGACTCAGCTGGCCAGGGCTGCTGGTCTCACCTGGGGTCACTCATATGGCCAGTCAGTCATGTGACCATTCATGCAGAACTAGAGAGTCTAAGATGCCCTCACTCCCATATCTGGAGCCTTAGTACTGACTGTCAGCGGGCCCCCTTTCTCCGAAATGTCCCTTAATAATCAGTAGTCTAGCAGGGGCTTCTACCACGGCAATGGGAGTGTTCCATGGCAAAAGGCTAAAGCTGCAAGGCCATCTGAGGCCTAGACCCTGGACCTTGCACATTAATTCTGCCACATTCTACTAGTCAAGGCAAGTCACAAGGCCAACCCAGCTCTAAGAAGTAGGGGAACAGACTCCAACTCTGGATGAGAAGAGCTGTAAATGACTGTGGCCATGCTTTTTAATCTATCGCATTAGTAGTGGAAGAGACAGTTATGACTGTGAAAGCTTAAGTCTAAGACACAACTTCTCAACCTTGGTTCCAGAAGAGTAGCAGAATATGCCACCCCAAATATGCCACTTTTGCCTAAGAGATTTTTTGAACTGAAGGCAACTGAGAAGCAGATACAAGAAAAGTGCTCTGCCCTGCCCCTATTTGCCTAAAAGGATATAAATTTGTAAAGGGGTACCCACTCTCCTCTCTACTAGAAAAGACAGAAGTTAATCACGAGACAACTCTAAACACACAAGAGCCCAAGAAGGCACCAGAGGAACTACATGACTAGCCCTTACCTTCCATCAGTTCCCTCACATAGTACCTTCCCACAATCTGCTGCCCTAGAAACTCAAAGTCCTTTCCTTTGAATTGCCATTTTTCTAAACTTTGTTCTTTTGTTAAAATGTATATAAACCCAAGTTCTAAACACTCCTTTGGGTTACTCATTACTGAGTACCCCTGTGTATGCACAATGCACATGTTCATAAACTTGCAGATGAAAAAGGGGGGTTCTATAGAAGTAATCTAACAGGGCGATCTGATCACAATTTTCTTAAAAAGATTTTATTAATAAAATTTTTTTTATTTTTTTTTTAAAGATTTTATTTATTTTCAGAGAAAGAAGGGAGGGAGAAAGAGCAATGTATGGTTGCCTCTCACATGCCCCTCACTGGGGACCTGGCCCGCAACCCAGGCATGTGCCCTGACTGGGAATCGAACCGGGACCCTTTGGTTCCCAGCCCGCGCTCAATCCACTGCATTACACCAGCCAGGGCTGATCAATTTTCTTAACTGGGCACGTTATGGTGGCTATTCACACCAAATGCACATGATTTCTTTATAAAAGGCTTATCTTGGTCTTAAGCAAGTTCTATTGTTTCTGAGTATCTAGGTTAACACACTTTTGAAAATGTCCCCCATATCAAGGTGCGGTTGCTTCTTGTATGCCCCCAGCTAGGGACCTGGCCTGCAACCCAGGCATGTACCCTGACAGGGAATCAAACCAAAGACCCTTTGGTTCACAGGTTGGCACTCAATCCACTGAGCAACACCAGCCAGGGCCTTAAACCCAGTGTTAGATTTTAAAAAGATTTTATCTATTCATTTTTAGAGAGAGGGGAAGAGAGGGAGAAAGAGCAGAAGAGAAACATCAATGACGTATGAGAGAAACACTGATCGGCTCTTCTCCCACACCCTTAACTGAGGACAGGGCCCACAACCCAGGCATGTGCCCTGATTGGGAAACTGAACCAGAGACCTTTGAGTTCACAGGCTGGCACTCAATCCACTGATTCACACCAACTAGGACTGAAATTCCCCCCTTCTGACTTCCGGTCAAGATGGTGGTGTAGGCAGACAGGGCTCATCTCATCAAAATTACAACTAAAATATAGAACCACCATCACTCAGAACTGTCAGAAATCGAGTTGAATGGAAGTCTGACAACTACGGAATTAAAGAAACCACATCCATCCAGACTGGTAGGAGGGGTGCAGACACGGAACAAGCTGGTCCCTCACCCACATGTGGTAGATAAAAATTCGGGAGGGATATCTCAGGAGCAGGAAGTCCCAGGCCACACCAGGCCCCACCCTCTGTCCAGGATTCCAGTGCCAGGAAGGTAAGTCCCACAACTCCTGGCTGCAAAAACCAGTGGGGATTGAGTCTGTGGAATAAACTGCTGGAGCCCTATGCAGTTCCTCTTAAAAGAACCCACACACAGACTCACCTACTCGGACTCACTCCCTCTGAGCTCCAGCACCAAGGTAGCAGCTTGAAAGGCACCAGTGACATAGAGGAACTGAAAGTGACTGGCATCAAGGCAAGCAAAGGCCACTGTCCCTTTTCTAAACCCTCCTCCCATAGAGGTGGCAAGCAGGTGCCATATCTAAGACTCAACCTGGCTGACACTGTATGACCTGCCTTGGAGATCCCCAGGGACTTCACCTGACCCAACTTACGGGCCCACCCAAGATGCATTTCCTTATGAATAGCTGGTATTGGCTTATGCTTTACAACATCTAAAATCCTCTCAAACAAGCCACAGCTGGCCTCAGTGAGCCCCCGACCAGGCATTAGCAGCAGCCAGCCTAGATTCACAGCTTGGCTTCACCTGGGTATCTCCAAGTCCAGTACAAGCAGCAGTCATCTCAGATTGCTTTATAGCTCAGGCAGGCTGGCCCCAGGCTAAACACAAATGAGGGTTGACTTAGGCCAGCACCTCACAGGAACCCCAGAGGCAGCCCACCAATAGACGGCTAGAGACCACTTCAAGCACCACCACCTTGCCCCTGCACAGCTCATCTTCCATGGAAAGCAGAGGTTGATGGTAAGTGGTCACAGCCAATCCTTGCAGCTGACTGGCGTGGGTAAATCCCTCCCATTGATCTGCCAATAGCAATCAAGGCTCAACTACAACAGGAAGGTGTACTCAGCCCACACAAAGGGCGCACCTCACATACCCAGCTTGGGTGATAGGGGAGGCTGTTCCACTGGACCCTACTGGACACCCACTACATTAGTCACACAACCAAGACACGGAGTCAAAGTAGCTCTACCTAATACATAGAAACAAACACAGGGAGGCAGGCTGCCAAGATGAGGAGACAAAGAAGCACGGCCCAAATGAAAGAAGAGATCAAAACTCCAGAAAAAGAGCCAAATGAAATGGAGATAAGCAATCTATCCAATGCAGAGTTCAAAACACTGGGTTTAAGGCCCTGGCTGGTGTGACTCAGTGGACTGAGTGCCAGCCTGTGAACCAAAGGGTCTTTGGTTTGATTCCCAGTCAGGGCACATGCCTGGGTTGCGGGCCAGGTCCCTAGCTGGGGGCATACAAGAAGCAACTACACCTTGATATTTCTCTCCCTCTCTTTCTCTAAAAATAATAAATAAAATCTTAAAAAAAAAACCACACTGGGTTTAAGGATGCTTAAGGAACTTAGTGTGAACTTCAACAGCATAAAAAAGATCCAGTTAGAAACAAAGGCTACACGAATTGAAATAAAGCCCAATTTAAAGGGTAAACAGTAGAGTGGATGAAGTTGAGAATCAAATCAATGATTTGGAACATGAGGAAGCAAAAAAACCCCAATCGGAACCACAAGAAAAAAGAATGCCCCGCAAAATGAGGATAATATAAGCAGCCTCTGGGACAACTTCAAACGTTCCAATATTTGTATCATAGGGTTACCAGGAGTAGAGCAAGAGCAAGAAATTGGAAATCTGTTTGAAAAAATACTGAAAGACAACTTCCCTAATTTGGTAAAGGAAACAGGCATGCAAGTCCAGGAAGCACAGAGTCCCAAACAAGACGGATGCAAAGAAGGAAGCCCTCTCCTAGACACACCATAATTAAAATGCCAAAGGTTAAAGACAAAGCGAGAATCTTTAAACCAGCAAGAGAAAAGAAGTTACTACAGGGGAGTTCCCATAAGCCTGTCAGCTGATTTCTCAAAAGAAACTTTGCAGGCTGGACAGGACTGGCAAGAAATATTCAAAGTCATAAAAACTTGGGACCTACAGCCAAGATTGCTCTACCCTGCAAAGCTATTATTTAGATCGAAGGGCAGATAAAGAGCTTCCCAGAAAAGAAAAAACTAAAGGAATTCATCATCAATTATTATATGAAATGTTAAGAGACTTATTTAAAAAGGAAGGTCAAAACTACGAACAATAAAGTGGCAATAAATACTTATCGACAATTGAACCTATAAAACAAACTAAGCAAACAAGAACAGAGACAGAATCACGGATACAGAGAGCATTTTGATGGTGGCCAGAGGGGAGGGGTGTGTGCAGGAATGGGTAGAGAGGGGATTAAGAAGTACAAATAGTCGCAGAACGGCCATAGAGATGTCAAGTGCAGTATAGGAAATGGAGCAGCCAAAGAACTTAGACATATGACCCATGGACATGAACAAGGTGTGGGGATTGCCTGAGGGAGTGAGGGGTGCTGGGTAGAGGGAGGCAAAGGGGGATAAACTGGGACAACTGTAATAGCAAAATCAATGAAATATAATTAAAAAAAGAAATCCCCCCTTTCAGACCCTTCCTTCTTCTTTTGTATATACTTTTTTAAAATTTTTAATAGTTCATTATATATTTTTCAATAGTTCAATATTTTTCATTGTATTTTTTCCATTACCATTTATCCCCCATACCCTCTTCCAACCCCCCACACCCGCTAAGCACCTCACTGTTGTACTAGACCCCTTCTTCTAAAGTCTGTAAGAGAGCACATAATCCTAATTATTTTGTAATCCAATCACTGTCTTACTTACTCCCTTTTCCATGTAACCTTCCTTATTTCCCCCCCTTAATTTCAAATGCATAATGAATCTGCAAAACTGGTATTCTCCAGAGCATTTGAGATCCTGCTCCCCAGCATACATTATCAGTTTGGCTCAAATATCTCTTACAAAACACCCTTTTCTCCCCTATACTACACATTAGAATTGCTGGTGAGCTCTTAAAAATACAAGCATACCTCACTTTATTACACTTCACTTTAATGCACTTCACAGATGCTGTGGTTACAAATTGAAGGCAAGCCCCTCCACCAGCACAAAGATTACAACTCACTTTATTACAGTTCCCTTTATTGCGAGTCGCTTTATTCCAGTGGTCTGGAATGGAAACTGTAATATCTCCAAGTTATGCCATACTTAAAAATACCAGAGTTCCGCTGCATACCAATTATATACTCTCCAGGGGTAGGACTGAAGCATCAACTTTTTTTCTTTTTTTTTTTTTAAGATTTTATTTATTTATTTTCAGAGAGATGAGAAGGGAGGGAGAAAGAGCAATGCATGGTTGCCTCTCACATGGCCCCCACTGGGGACCCGGCCCGCAACCCAGGCATGTGCCCCGACGAACAGGGACCCTCTGGTTCCCAGCCCCCACTCAATCCACTGAGCTACACCAGCCGGGCAGCATCAACTTTTTTAAGGGCTCCCCAGGTGATTCACACCTGCTGTCGGAGTTGCAATCTACCAAAAGTATGGAAAAACTTTAGTGTGCACGCAAATCACCTGGAGATCCTGTTAAAGTCAAATTCTAATTCAAGAGGTCTGAAGTGGGGTGAATCTGAGATTCTGTATTTCCAAACAAGTCCTACATTATGGACTGACAAAATATGGCCTGAAGGGTGGATTTGCCCCACCAGCTAAAATGGTTTTTGCAATTTATTTATTTATTTAAAATCCTCACCGAAGGACATGCTCACAGACGAAGGGGGTGGGGATAGGAAAATCTACGTTGGAAACAGGATCGCTTGTATCCCCTATGCCCCCAACCCAGGAATCAAACCCGCAACCTTTTGCTGTATGGGACCACGATGCAACCAACTGATGCACCCGGAAAGGGCTCAACTATACTTAAAAAGCAAACAAACAAACGACCAAAAAAAAAAAAAAAGGAAGCAGCCCGGCTGGTGTAGCTCAGTGGATTGAGCGCGGGCTGGGAACCAGAGGGTCCCCGTTCGATTCCCAGTCGGGGCACATGCCTGGGTTGCGGGCCAGGTCCCCACTGAGGGCCATGTGAGAGGCAACCACACATTGCTCTTTCTCTTTCTCCCCTCCCTTCTCCTCTCTCTGAAAATAAATAAATAAAATCTTAAAAAAAAAAAAAAGCTTAACGAATAAAAAGCTCAAAATCTCCAAAGGGAGAGAGGGAAGTGGAGACAAAGGCAGAGAGGACGAGGACCAGATGGAGAGGGAGAGTGAAAAAGAGAAAAAGAAGAAAGCGAGAGGAAGAAAGAAAAGAAAGAGAGGGAGGGAATGAAGGGTCCAATATCTTCCTCGCGGGGTTAGGGGCCGTGGCACGCAATTAGCCCTCAAAGATTAGTTCCCCTTCTTGTCACGTCCCTCCCTATGGGAAAAGGGACAGTGAGGGCTCACGGAGACAGCTGGACGGGGCTGGTCACTGTGAACCCGGGACGTGGTGGCACGACGAGAAGCGAGAACTGGACAGAGGCGAGAAAAGAAACGGGGAAGGAAGAGAAGAAGGGACCGAAGAGGCGATGGATGTGCCGGGAGCGGAAAGAGAGGCTCGCACGGCCTCCGCCCCTGAGGATGCGCGGTCAGAGCGAAGGGCCGAGAGGCGAGAAGCCTGGAGCGGCGGTCATTACCTGCGTCCGAGCAGCCGCGGCGAAAGGAGAGTTACAGGGAGCTCCTCGCAGCTGCGGCAGCCCCCCGGCGGAACCCACGCCTGGCCACAGCCCCAGCCTCTCTGCGCCCAGCCTCGCCACGCCATCTTCCCAACCTCTGCCCCACCATGGCCCGACCTTACCAACCCCGCCCGCGGAACCACTTCCGGGGCGAAGGAAAAACCATAGAGTGCCGAGGAACAGCCTAGTGCGCCCCCGCGCGGCTGAGCCGGGGCCGGAAGAACCCGAGGGACTGGGGACCAGCTCACGGGTTGGGTTCTCCCGGGACCGCTAAGCCGGGACCTCGGCGGGGCGTGGAGAGCGGCCCGCCCTCCACCCCATTTGTGGGTTAGGAGGGAAAACTAGCATTTATTGAGTAATGCCGAGCACCAAACACTTTCCCTAAGTTATTGTACTAATCCTCCCCAAACTCTTGAGGTCGATATTTATTACTGTTTTGCAGCGGCTCAGAGGTTCAAAGAGTAGTGAAGGAAACAACATTGTAACCCAAGTTTTCTCAATTACTACTCTTTTTTTCTCCATTTCATTATTTCATGTTATGACACACTTAAGAGGATGTACCTCATAGCTTTAATAAAAAGTCTAAGCCTGAAATGAAAATCTGGATTCTAGATAAAATTCCAACCTCAGGACCCAGCCCTTGCTACCTGTCAATCAGCTTTATTTCCTGCCACTCCATCACTCCCTCCGACCCTAGCTGCAGCCACACTGAATCGTTTGAAATTCGAAAGACATCTACGTCTGGCTTTCTACTTCTCCCGGAGTTCACATACCATTTCCGGTCCCTTCTCAACCTACCTAACCGTCTTGTCGCTCAGACAACCCCAATCATCACCTTCTCTAGGAGGCTGTAGTGAGTAAAAAGTTTCCCTTGACTAGCGAGGTCTGAAAATTAGCTGACAATGACAAATTAACAGAAGAAAAGCACACAAATCTTCTTACTTAATTTTTACAGTGTTCATGGGGATTTTCACAAGAGAAGAAAATGAAGTGAACAGAGCAGAAAGCTTTTAAAACTTTTTGACAAAGAAAGAATAATTTGTGACTAATTGACAAGACAATGGGCTTTGTGCTAGGGGTAGTCCACCTAAGGCTAGGTAGTCCTTACCTTCCTTAACTCGGAGGATGAAAGTTTCCAAAGGTTTGTTTGCGGATTACTGGCACCTGCTCTCTGGTCTCTGGGTTTATTAAGAGTTTATCCAGGAAAGGAGACATTTACTTCTTGCCTTGAGGCAGAAAAGTGGAAACATTTTCTGCATTTGCTGCTTCTCAATTGCCTTTAGCCCAAAATAACGTTTATGTCAAGAGGCCCATTTTGTGGCGACACATTGTGGTTTCCCCTAAGGCCCTTCCTAGGACTTCGTTTTAATTTCCATGACCTTCATCTGTGCTTCTATACTGCTCTATGCATGTTAGTACAATAGTACTGCGTTCATTCCATAAATATTTATTAAGCATACCCAAAGTATGCCAGATAATGTACTATTTATGCGATGCATTTTAGAAAATACTATCTCTGACCTTGAAACTGGAAAAGTCAGCATTCATGCTGTCTGCCACTACCAGAACCAATAAGCAGAGACAGGGATTGAATCTTTTTAAAAAATTTTATTTTATTTTATTTATTTTTAGAGAGAGGGGAAGGGAGGGAGAAAAAGAGGGAGGAAAACATCCATGTGTAAGAAAAACACCGATCGGTTGCCTCCTGCACGCCCCCAACTGGGGACCTGTCCCGAAACCCAGGCAGGTGCCTTTGACCGGGAATTGAACCAGCAACCCTTCCATCTGCAGGACAATGCAGCGCCACACCAGTCAGGGAGGATTGAATCTTCACGGGCGCTTTATTCAGACAACCTGTGACCTGAGAAGACTGTGGGTTATGGACCCTAACATACCGTCTTATATTTCCTCTCAAGCCAGCCTTTTTATAAGGAGGAAAAGTGTTGTTCAGGGATTGGGAATTCAGGAAAGGGGTTAATCAGATAAAAGCTGCAGTCTGGCAACTTCCCTAACACCCTCTCATCTGTTTGTCACAGGAGGGCACACACGTAACCAGGTTCTTGGTGATCGTGGACAAAGAATTTAACCGAACACACAGCATTTATAGCATAAAGAGAGAGAGAGAGCAGATTTATTAAGTGATAGCACACTTCCCAGAACATGGGAGCAGGCCCACTCCAAGCAGAGGTTGACCTCACAGGCTGGAGCAATTGTGTTCTTATAGGGCGGATGCTTCCGGGCTAGTATTGGCGGGCTTTTATTGCTCAAGTACAAGTAGTTATAGTACTTTAAAGCTACTGTGCACGTGGTCTCCCATGATTTTTCATGATTGGCCACCGGGGAAGGGGGGCGAACAATGTTAATTTATTATAATACTATTGTAATGAAGCAGGGGTCATGTAGCATCTTCTGCACAGGTGCATTCACGATTCACCATGATTCAGTGCTTTTCCAGAAAGTGGGAACAGCCGGTCTTAGAACAGGGTCTCTGTCCTGTATGGATGTCCTTTATCTTAGCCCCGGGGAACCTCCAGAGTTTCCTCCTTTCTGACTATTTCCTGCCTCATGTTGACTGGTGATTTTCTATCTAGGTCTTGTGTCCTGTGTCCTGGGTGGTTTTATTAATTTGTGTTTCAGGGATGTCTCCCTGGAACCGAATGGCTCAGACATCACCTTGATTGCTTACGGTCTCTTCTGGAGCACAAAGGTCAATTGCTTGTGGTCTCCTGGAGTCAGGGTGGGTCGTACCTTTGGTTCTGAAACAATGGCTTTTTGCATGCATTAGCTACTAATCTTATTAACTATTAGCTATAACTAAAATTTTCTAATTCTCAAGTTACCCGATGAACATCACAGAGATCCTACTCTATTGGGAGAGAAAAAAATCAAGTAAATAAACAGGCAATTGCAGTGTGCTGGGGAAAGTGCTATGATCAGAGAAGCAAAAGGCCCTGTGAGAGTTCATAGGAAGGGAAAATAGTACAGTTGAGAGATGAGGGACAGGAGGCAGGACGAGGACTAAACTGAAGGGAGGGGCCGAAGTGCTCTAGGTAGAGGGAATAGCATTTGCGATGTCTTCCGGGGCATGACTTATTTGAGAAACTAAAACAAATTCACTTACGTCATAGATGTCCAGTCTGGGATTTTGATTTTACTCTATTTGCAAGCTAATCAGTTTGGGTGCTGGCAGAAACCAGGAGACCCTGGAGTCAGAGACAAAAGATTATTGGAGGAACACCAATCCCATCACGAGGGCCCCACCCTCGTGACCTCCTCTGCATCCAATTATCTTCCAAAGATCCCATCTCCAAATAGTATCACATTGGGGACTGGGGCTTCTACATATGAGTTGTAAGTTTTAGGGAGACCCAATTCAGTCTGTGACACCTTGGAAGAAAAAGATAGTGTTGCCATTCAGAACAAAGGCATGCCTACTTTGCCTACTTCCTATTCGAAAAGATCCCAGTTCCCCAAACTCAGCATTCCTCTCCTATAGCGTGACCCCCCGAGTGTGCAGGTGTCAATCAGCCCTCTTCGAGTCCCCCCATGGGAATTGGAACTCAGGGAACCGGAACAAAAATACTGACACTTGGGCTAATGCTATTTCTGTGAGCAATGAATTGTCCTTCATCTGTGATCCAAAATTCTTGTGTTTTCTACCGGCATCCGTAAAACTGTGCCGGGCTAACTTGTTAGCTCTCCAGTCAGGTGAAGTACAATCCGGTGAAGTACCAGAGCTCGCACAGCTCTTGATTGGGACCTGTTGTCAACATAAGAAACATTCAAAACCTGAAGAAAGTTTTTATGAGTTTATTTGAGCCAAACTGATGACAGTTGCTGGGAAGCAAGATTAAAACATACTCCGGAGAATGACGGTTTTACAGTTTCTTTTAAAAATGTTTTTATTTATTTTTATTTAATTTTTTAAATATTTTATTTATTTATTTTTATAAAGAGGGAAAGAAAAATCAGCTGTCTTTCACATACCCCCCAACTGGGGACCTGGCCCACAACCCTGGCATAGGCCCTGACTGGGGATCAAACCTGGCAAATGTCAGTTCCCAGGTTGGCACTCAATCCACTGAGCCACACCAGCCAGGGCTACAGTTTCTTTTATGGATTTGTAGTTAAGGAAGAGTACTTGAAGGTGGGAGAAAGCAAGGTGGGGACTGGATTATGAGATAGTTAACAAGTGTCTGTGCTCCTGGAGCACAGGTGGCAAACAGACACAAGGCCCGCGGGCTGAATCCGGCCCTCCACCTTGTTTTATCCGGCTGCGCACCTGTTTCTACCTGGCAGCATCACCGAGCTCTCGCTTAACTGTTAAGGAGTAGTTACATTTATACAGTCCTAAAATTACATTTGGCCCTTTGAAGGCAACCGTGGGGCTGATGATGTTGGCCCCCAGTGAAAATGAGTTTGACACCCCTATAACCTTGACGGTCTGAGAAAGGATTTTCTGGCATTTCAAAGGCGTGTTACCTAGATGCATAAGAAGAATGGACAGGGTTTGCTTAAGGCAAAGATAAACCTGTTACCAAGGAAGTTATATGCCTGGGGCATGGCCACCCACCATGACCAGGAATTTATGATCAGATCACCCTCTGCGATACTTTCTGTAGAGCCCCTTTTTTGTTCCCACTGAATTTTCCATTTCAGAGAGAAAGAGAGAGAGCTTTTGTGGGTGCTGATATGGCTGATGGCTGAAGAGGAATGAAGCTGGAAATTACTAAAGATGAGGAAGCTCAGAAACTGAGTCCTGGATGTTGGCTGGGCTGTTTACATTAACTTGGGTCACCCGGGTGACGGCAGGACTGGGAGTGGAATCCTGAGACATCGGTGAGAGAGGGGCCATGATTCACAGTGCTGAGGAAGTGCTGGAACACAGGGCAGAGTGTCTGCAGAGGAGAAATTCATGCTCAAAGGGGTCTGTAGACACGTGATCTGGAAGAATCATTAGGGCATGATGAGGATGTGGTCTGCTTCTTGAACGCCAGGGATCTGAGGTTGGGAGGTGCTGGGTGTTCTCTGCCTGTCCCTCCAGATCATCCTTGTACGCTGTTCCAGGCCTCTGAGGACTGGCCTTTATAAGCCACGTCAGTGCACTCTTGCCCTCTGGCTTTCAGCTGGACTCAGCCAACTGCAGGTACCAATGGGAGACTGGAGCAGGGGAGAAGAGCACTTATTCCACCCACTCCCTTCCTTCTTTATCTACGTGGGTCGGTTCCTGCATTCGGTTACTAAGCTCTCCTCGTTGCTCAGTTTGAGTGAGGGTACTATTTCTGGCCAGAGCCGCACTGACACAGGAAGAACAGGCAGTTTCCATTCAAACACTGTAGGAGAAGCAGAGTCCTCGGAGGACAGCCAGGGGTCAGGTTGAGTGGGAAGGATCTGGGAGTACGATGACAGTGGTCCAGGCGCAGGAGTATTCATTATTAACATTTGCCATTCACTGTGCACTTAGTATGTACCAGGTTCTGTGCTTGGCATTTTACATGCATTATCATATTCAATTAAATCTTAATATAAACCCAATGAATTAGCATTATCATCCCCACTTTACAAATAAAACTGAGTTTTACTGCTATTCTGATACTTTGACTCTTGTGGGAGAGAAAGAAGTTTTACTCTACTCTTCTGGGTTCTTCTGGCAGCTTTAATAATCAAATTGACATGAGAGAGATGACCAAGAGAAAAATAACCAAATTTAATTACATAGGTATGTGTGGGAACCCCGTTTAGAGGAGTCGGAGACCCCGTACAGGAGAGGGTCAGCGACAAGGCACACAGGACATTCCGAGAGAAGGGTTAGGTGAGGGGCCTTGGGGCTTCAGAGGGGAGGACAGTCATCCACGGGATGGCGAGAAGAGCCGTTGTCCTGTAATTGGGTGTTTTCCCTGCCCTACAGCTAGTTCATAAAGAGTTATTTCTGGCAATGCCTCTCATTATGGGCAAAGCCCAATTTATATTCTTTATGGGAGAGGTCAAAGTTTCCCGTGAGCCTGCAAGGTCTTGATTGCCTTCAGCTCAAAAATAACCCACATGCCAAAAGTAGCACACCTTGGGAAGGCCTATTCTTCACACTCATTCCTAGAAAGTCAGTTAATAATTTCTACCCTGTCACTTTGATGACTCTGTGCATCAGGTGCCCAGGTGCATGTGGTTGGCTCTCAACACATAGTAGCTATCATCATTATCATTGTGCGATAATAATTAGAAACTGAGGTGGAAGCCAAAACACAGAGGGTAGGGCTCCCTTTTTATTTTAGGGCCATAAGTAAAGATGCAAACTGCTTTCGTGTGCATTTGGGAGAAAGCAATGTCCACCATTGCTTGTGTGCCGGGCACTTAGGACAGTCCTAAGGGACAACTTACTATTATTACCCCATTTGACTGATGAGAAAACCAAGGCACTCAGAGGTAGGTTATTGATAGCAAAACTGGAATTTTAACCAAGGTCAATGTTCAAATAAGGGAAAGCCTCCTGGAGGAGTTGGCCTTTAAATAGAGTAACGTGGAGGGGGCCAGGCAGATCAAAGACAGGAGGCTCCGTGGGTGGGTGTCAGAGGTGCTGCAAGTTCTAGAGAGAGTCCCAACTGTGTGTTTTTCAACACCATTAAGACATTCACTAATTTCTGGCGCCACCTGAAGGTAGTGTACGATTCTGCAGATTTAGGAATAAGCCCCGCAAGACTGCCCTCACATGTTCGGGTCGTTACTCTGCCTAACCAACAGTCTGTACATCAGAGGTTCTCAGGATCCCCTTCTTGGTTTGATTAATTTGCTAGAGCAGCTCACAGAACTGAGAGACATATTTACTTATGTTTACCAACTTATTGTAAAAGACATTATAAAGGATATAGGTGATTAGCCATATAAAGGGGTCCGGAGAGCGAGATCCAGAAGGTCCCCAGCACAGGAGCTCCTGTCCCCATGGACAGGGTGGCACCACCCTCCCAGCACGTGGATGTGTCCATCAACCCGAAAGCTCATCAGATCGTTTGTTCAAGAGTTTTTACAGTTTTTCCCCACCCCTTCCTGTGTGGGCTAAAAGCTCCAACCTTCTGATTGGGTCACCTGCCCCATTGTGAGGCCACCTGAGGGTTCCACCCTAAATGGTCTCGTCATCGAAAAGGGGTTCTTATGGCTAACAAAAGACAAACCTGTCACTCGGGAAATTCCAGAAGTTTGAGGAGCTTGTGCCAGAAACAGGGACAAAGGCCAAATGCATTTCTTAATACACCACAAGGGATCTAACAGAAAGAACTGGCAGAGGGCTGAGAGAATGAGGCGAGAGGCGGTTGAATTAGGACCCTCTCTGTTTTCTCCACCTTGGAGCCTGCCAGGTCACACACTGCTGTCAGCCTCGGTCGTGGGGCTCCAGGCAAGAGAGCTCCAGGTTTTCTGCTGCTTTCTGGGACCCCACTTGTCTAGTGGGTCCCAGTCTGGACACCCCCAGCGCTGGTTGTGGTTATTCTGTGAGATAGCTTCAAGATTTCAAAAAGCCTAGAGGAACTTGTATATTTTCTTGCAAACAGGCCAGAGGTTAACTAAATACAAGTTTCCTTACTTCTGGCTGGAATTCTACCAGCTCAATGCAACAGTGATGATTGGTATCCTACTAACTAGAAATGCTGGTTTGTTCATACGCACATCTTCTAAATAACTCAAAAGATAAAGGCAAGACATTCCTTTTTTAGAAGTAAGATTTATTGAGGTAGGATTTATATAGAATAATATTCACCCTTTTAAGTGTGCAGGTAAATGATTTTTTGCCAAGCACATACAGCTGTATAACCATCACCACAATCAAGATGCAGAAAATTTTCACCACCCCAGAAAGGTCCCTTGTGCTGCTTATAGTCTTAAAGCCCTTTCTCTTTTCTGTAGTTTAATTAGTGGATTATGTTTTATTTACTCAATAATTAATCACATTTCTATAGCAATCTTGTTCATTTTTGTACCTACCAATGTGTTCATGAGCTGTAATAAGCCTTTGAATTTGTGCTATAGCTTCATAAATCTGATAGATCTTGGCATCTCTCATTAGTTTTTCAACAGGGTATTCTGCATTAAATCCAGTGCCTCCCAAAATCTGTACAGCATCAGTAGCCAGCTGATTTGCAGTATCCCCAGCAAATGCCTTTGCATTAGATGCATAATAGGTATTTCAGCGGCCAGAATCAACCTCCCAAGCTGCTCTCTGGTAATTTATTTATTTATTAAAGATTTTATTTATTTATTTTTAGAGAGGGGAAGGGAGGAAGAAAGAGAGCAAATGAAACATCAGTGTGTGGTTACCTCTCACGTGGCCCCCATTGGGGACCTGGCCCGCAACCCAGGCATGGGCCCTGACTGGGAATCGAACCTGCGACCCTTTGGTTTGCAGTCTACGCTCAATCCACTGAGCTACGCCAGCCTAGCTAGTTCAACTTTCATTGCCATTACAGGCAGCAAAAATGATGTTCCTTGGTTCTCTACAAGCATCTTTCCAAAATTTTCCCCTCCAGTGCCTACTTGGTAGCTTCACCCAAAGCAATCTGTGCTAGTCCCACAGCACCAGCTGCTACTGGGGGTCTGGTTTTACCTAAAGCTCCCATTGCAATTTTGAAACCATCTCTCTCACCAATTAAAACATTTTCTTTAGGCACATTCATATCTTCAAAGACAAGTCCTCTTGTATCTGAACACTGCTGGCCCATATTTCTTCTAACCTGCATTTCTGGGGTGTCTGCTTCCACAATAAATCCGGTAAAGGCTTTACTAGCAGGAGACGACTTAGGATATGGATCAAGCCAATAAAAAATACCAATTGGCTTTTTCTCCATCGGTTCTCCACATCTCCTGATGTTAATAACATACTCAGCTCCTTTCTCTTCTGCCTCGGTGTGTATACTGGCTACATCAGATCCTGCTTCAGGTTCCGTTACACAGTAGACACTTCTCACTGGCTCTTCAGCCATCCTCCCCAAATACTTCTTTTGCCATTGATCATTCCCAGCAATAATAACAGGCATTTGCCCCAAAGAATTTGCTTCAATAGAGTCTGAACTCCTGTACATCCACAAGCCAATTCTTCAATAATTAAACAGGCATCATAAGTTCCAAGTGCAAGGCCTCCACAAATTTCGGGAATTTGTGTATTCATTAAATCAAGTGCCCAGGCACTTTTAATAGGGGGACAGGGTGCTCGCCAGTTTGTTCATATTCTGCAACAACCGGGATTATTGGCTCCCTGGCAAATTTACGAGCAGTAGCTTGAAATTATTTCTGTTGTTCAGTGAACTCAAAACTAAATCCTAATCGTCGTTCACGTTGGAGGGGCAGCTTTTGTATGTGGTGATCTCTAGTCAAAACGAGAAAGACCCCGCAGCTTCGTCTAAGCAACGCTGCTATGTTGAGCGGTCCAGCTACTCGGTCCATCGCCCACCGAGTCGAGCGAAGTCTCTCATCAGGTTCTGTAGGCGGAACAGACGGGGGACCGGTACAGACGTGGGCGGGGCCGGAGAGGGGGCGGAGTAGCCAAAGGAGATCTTCGGTTGGGTTACTTTACGTTCCCACCAACAGCGTAAGAGAAGCTCACTATTTGGAATTGTCAGTTTTGTTTTTAGCAATTCTAGTGAGTGTGTATTGGCATCTTATGTTGATTTTAATTTGTATTCTCTTAATACAAGTTACTCTTTTAAAGTAAACAAGACTTGTCTGGAGACACAATGTTTCAAAACTTGGGGACCCGTGGGGGGATCTGAAGTAAAGTGAGTACTCGGTAGAGAACTCGAATGAAAATAGTCGCGCTGGCTGCTGGCTTTGCCTGATGCAGAGGCTAGGGAAGGTATTTTCTTGTCCAAGCTCTGCAGGGGCCTGCATTTCTTCCTTTTGGTCGGTAGAGGGCAGGAGAGGGCAGAAAATAAGCTGTCCATTTTTTGGCTTATGGGGCGCGAGCATCAATTTTATTTGGACGCATTGTTATGTTTACAGTTTTGCTTGAATGACTTTCCCACTGAACCTATGCAGCTGCTATCTTGTGAGGCTTGAGTCTTCATATTAATCTTGTGCAATGATTCAATGCCAAACCTTAACTAACCTTGTAAAATCCTTCCCTGTCAAAGCATAGCTATCCTAGCTGAACTACTGAAACTGAATCAGTTTTGCAGAATGCTTAGTGACTCTATAATGTCACTCCGAAGAGCTTGTGTTAGAGGAAACTATGAGCAGCTGAGCGAGGGGAACTCCTACTCCTCATCTTCTCCAAATTTGCAGGAGCCAAGAGACACCAAGGAAAGATTGAGGAGGATAGGTCTCCAGATCCCAGCTAGCTGTAGGCCCCTCTCCCTACGGCCTGGGATAGGGCAGCTTGGATGGAGTATTGCACCAATCTTCTGGGGATGGGGCTGCAGAGTGCCCCCAAAGATGTACTCCAGTCTAAACCCCAGGCTCCCCTCTGGCACTTGGAACCAAAATGTCCTGAGCAGGGTGGCAAACATCAGGAAGAGCTCCATTCGAGCCAGCCAGTCCCCTGGGCATACCTGATGCCCTGGAAGCAGAGGGAAAGGTCAGAGGGCAGCTCTCCCTGTCCCACCACACCTCCTACCCACCACCCATGACCCAGTGTTGTGCCCAGTACCTGCAGAGAATGCCAGGAAGGCCTCATTGACCATGAAGTTTCCATTTTTGTCCAGGAAGTGACCGAGGTTGAACTGTTGGGGGGTCTCCCAAAACTCAGGGTCATTGAGCACAGAGGCGAGATGATGGCGCCCTGCGGAGAGGAGCTGGTGTGGCTCAGGGAGCCTCCTCTGGCCCAGCGCCCAGCCCTGACACTGGGCTGCAAGTGAGCTTGGAGAACACGCCATGTGCTGGCGAGAGCTGCCCAGGGGCCAGGGGGCCTCGTGAAGACTAGGCAGGCAGGCCCTTTCAGGGTTCCCCCTCCAGGCTCACATCAGTGAAGTGGCTGAACTTACACTCTCCTGGCTAAGGGCCACCCACCCCTATTGTAAAAGCTTCCAGCCCGGGCCAGAGACGGCCGCTGCCTCCTAAGGAGAAGGCCAGAAGCTGTCGGCATGGTTGGAGGGGACCAAGTTCTGCAAGGACAGCAAACACTATGTGTGTGTGAGTGTGTGTATGTGTGTCAGAGAGAGAGAGATGAAATGGCAGACAGACAAAGAGAAGGAAAGACTGAGTAGCGAAAAGGAGAAGGGATAGAAAGCTTTGCTCTGGGGTTGGGGAAAGTAGAGGTGAACCCTAAGCCTAGCCCTCCCTTTATCTCTGAGGAGAAGGGAGTGACTGGAAAGAGAATCCAACTGATCAGATGGGAGCAGAACAGAGCCCAAGCCTCCTTCTGTCGGTGATTTCTGCTCCTTACCACATGGCCCTGGGCTGCCCAGGAGGCCAGACTGGAGCCAGGATGGGGTTGGCTATGGACCCTGGGCCTGGGACACTCGGCTGCAGGGGTTCCGAGGAAGCCTCGTTTAAGGAACACCAGAGAATTAAATTGTCCACCCCTGTGGGGACCAGGGGACTAGCTACAGGATTCTTGGCTTTAACAAAGGTATCTTGAAATTAAAAACAAAACTAAGAAAACTCAGCAGAGTTTGAAGCCTGTACACCAAACAGAAGCCAATAAAAAAATGCAGAAATTCAAACAATGTGAATATTTTCAGAAGGCACTTTCTTTTCTTTCTTTCTTTCTTTTTTAATTTTTATTTCTTAGTTGAAGTACTGAAGCTTAAGGGAAGAGCCTGGCCCTAGTCATTCAGACCCGCTGGAACGCACACCTGGTCTCTCCACGGTTTTAAACAGAGTGCTCGGGAGGCACAAGTTCCTGCTGCTGCCTTTCGAGCTACCCGTTTCCTAATTACAGTCCCGGGAATTTCCCCCACTTTCCCTGCCCAGAATGAAGTAACCTCTGTATTACAACAGTATTACAACAGTTCTTTTTTTTAAAGATTTTATTTATTTTTCAGAGAGAGGAGAAGGGAGGGAGAAACAGCAATGTATGGTTGCCCCTCACATGGCCCCCACTGGGGACCTGGCCCACAACCCAGGCATGGGCCCTGACTGGGAATCGAACTGGGACCCTCTGTTTCCCAGCCCGCGCTCAATCCACTGAGCTACACCAGCCGGGCTACAACAGTTCTTATTAATCACCTTCAGATGCAGAGCTTCCTGGCAAAATGCTCTTTTCCCTCCAGACTTATTTATATCATGTTCTGGGTGATGTTCTGGACTTCTTTCAAAATGAATGACTGAGCCCGGCTGGTGTAGCTCAGTTGATTGAGCGCGGGCTGGGAACCAGAGAGTCCCGGTTCGATTCCCAGTCGGGGCACATGCCTGGGTTGCGGGCCAGGTCCCCGGTGGGGCCACGTGAGAGGCAACCATACATTGCTCTTTCTCTCTCCCTTCTCCTCTCTCTGAAAATAAATAAATAAAATCTTAAAAAAAAAAAAGAATTTCCTGCTTTAAAAATGAATGACTGAACTTAATTCTTGGAACAGGCTCAGGGTATAACCAATCCAGTACACTAACGGGACAACCTTCCCTCCCCCAAATTACAGAGCCACCTGCCTGCTGGGTACCCCCTGGGGACTCTGCCAGCTTCTTCCCAGTTAATGGTAGTTTGAAGTTCCTAATCAAACAGAATGTCTGAGGAGAGAAGACTTGAAATGCCACCATGGTGTTAGGAGCCATTTCTGTGGTCATTACCACTCGATGGAATGGCTTGGAACGGTTTAGGAATATCTGTAACATTTAATGACCTACTGTCAAGCTTCGATTCTGCTTTTAGGGCACGTCTCTCGCCCAAATTGGAAAAGCTCTGTGTTGATTCCAGGCTGTCCATAGTCCCCTGGAGCTCTTATCACAGAACAACTTGTGAAATCAGATTGGCAGGAATAAACTCTTAAAAAGGAAATTTCTAATCCCAAATGACATTGAACTGAGCTGAACCCTGGTTCCCTCCTTTTCAACTTGACCTAATTTGGCACAGCTTTTAGACAACCAGCTTCCAGAGCATCCTGCCAGGCCAACAGTGAGACGAGCTGACGACATGGTCCTGTCCTCACCGTCTGGGGGACATTCGTCAAACCTGTGGACTTGCTGACCAATCACTGCCAAGGGCAGTTCAGTATCAGCCAGTCTGACAGAACATGGACAGTGCAAGACATCTCCGCTTTACCCACTGGTTTATCACTCATGTAAGGAGGTATTTCTGGGGCAATGCCAACGGCAGGGAGTGTTGGGGAAAGAACAAAAGCTTGGTATCGGAGGCGCGTGAATTTGAAACTCAGTTAAGTCACTTACTGTGTGTTTGGGGAGTTACTTGAGCTATCTAAGCTGAAGTCTCCCTGTTTAGGAAAAAAGAATAAGAATAACATCTAAAGAATAGGGTTGTTATAAAGAAGAAATGTGTGGAGGCAGGAATCTCAAGTCTGATGAAATTAATAATAACTTAATAATCACAACCTGATAGGGCGCTTGAAATCAAGTCTGCCCTGAACCACGGTTCTGAAGTTAAACAAAGACAGTCATGATGGAGAAGACTGGGCCCCCTACCTTTTTTCCCTATCGTTTTCATAGTGTACGACAGTACCATCGCGGTTTCTACCATGGACAGGCTGGAGCATCAGTGCTGAGCCAAAGCTTCTTTCTGAGAAAAACCTTGGGGTTCTGGCCACCACCTCCACACACAGAGTAGTCACCCTGCACCAGGGCACCAAGGTGACTGACTGTTTCATTTTCATTAAAATGTCAACATTGGTGCTATATTACTTTAAAATACCCCCCAGTAATTTTCAACTCCTGCCACTCACTCCCTATGAAACCCCTTCCTCTTGAGGGTAGGCTGGATCTAGTAACTCACTTCTAACAAAAGGATATGGCAAGAGTGACAGGCTATCACGTCTGAGATCAGGTTACCAAGACTGTAGTCTTGGGTGTTCTCGCACTTGCTCTCTCTCACACAGGGGAGCTGCTATGTTTTGAGCAGCTGTGTGTAGAGGCTCAAGTGTCAAGGCACTGGGAGTGGCCCTCAGACAACAGCTCTGGAGCAGGTGAATCCTGAAGACAGCCATGTGAGTGAGGTGCAGGGGGAACCTCCCAGGGACACCTTCAGATCCGACTTCGGCCCCAGCCAGCAACCTGATTCCGAGGCTTCCAGCTAATCTGCACACAGATCCCGGGCCCTCTGAAATAGCGAGATAATAAATGCTCTTGTCTTAAGTTGCTAAGTGTTGGGGTAATTTGTTACACGGTAAGATAGATAGAGACCTAATTCAATCAACGTCTTATTATCTCGAATCTGGGTGGCTCAGTCAGTTATTTTGAAACCCGACTGATGTGCTGGGTGCAAAACCCTTCACACCTAGTAGGCCTGGACAAAGAGTGGGAATTATTATGTTCCTATCCAGCTCAGGTCAGAAATCCGCATGGAGACCTGTCTCAAGCCGGGTCACAGAGAGCTACAAACCTCAACTATATTTTTTGACTCCCTATAGAATGTATTCAACAGCATGTTAAACTTTTATCTCTTAAAAGGTCTTGAGATAAGAAGTTACCATTTTGAAGAATATTTTTGCATCTTTAAAAAACTCCTACTTTAGCCCTGGCTGGTGTAATTCAGTGGATTGAGCACAGGCTGCAAACCAAAGGGTCGCCAGTTCGATTCCCGATCAGGGCACATGCCTGGGTTGCAGGCCAGGTCCCCAGTAGGGGATGTGCAAGAGGCAACCACACATTGGTATTTCTCTCCCTCTCTTTCTCCTTCCTTTCCCCTCTCTCTAAAAATAAATAAATAAACAAAGTCTTAAACAAACAAACAAAACTCCTAGTTAAGCCACCATCCAATGCATTGCCCGCCTTGATCCACCGAAAGGATAGTATGAATGATGATCTTAGTAATAATTTCTTAGAGGATGATGCCTAAAGCTTTCCTGATACAGGCTTGTTTCTTTTTATTAGGTAATGAGAATCAGAATCTACTGGGATTTCCTTTTTTGCCTTGACTTCAAGGAGGCCCAGGGCTGAAGATTTATGTACATGTACAGTAGCTGTTCTTGACCTAAATATCTTGATATAACTCTCTTTCTCTTCCTCTCCTTATTTGATACTTGGTTTCCTAGCCTGGTTATAAAATGAAAGAAACAAGACAGGTATTTCTACTAGAATTACTTTTAAGGAAATAATACAAAATACAGATCAAGCCTAAGGCACATAAATTGCAAATAGCCTAAACATTCACCAATAAAGGTTAAGAATGACCACACCCATTTGGTGAAATATTCTGCATCATTAAGAGTACTGTAGGGTAGTTGTTTTCAAAATGTGGTCCCAGGACCCAAAGCATCAGCAGCACCTGGGACCCTGTTAGGCAGATTCTCAGGCCCCACCCCAGACACTCTGGGGGCGGCTCCCGGCAATGACCATTTCCGCACGCCCAGCAGGTGATGCCCGTGCGCCTGGAAGTTTGAACCACTCATGTAGAAGCATCTGAATAATGTTAAGTGGAATGAAATATTCAGAATTATATATTCAGCACAATCACAACCATATAAAAATATATGTAGACAAAACTGATTGGAAAGAGGAGCATTAAAATGTCTGCAGGGGTTACCTCTAAATAGTAAGGAACTTTAAAAATTACCCCTCAATGAGTACATTTTTTAAAGTATCTTATTTTATTTTATTTTTGATTTTAGAGAGAGGTGAAGGGAAGGAGAAAGAGAGGGCGAGAAACATCAGTGTGAGAGAGAAATGTTGATCGTTGCCTTCTGTACCTGCCCCAGGGGACTGACCTGCAACCCAGGCACGGGCCCTGGGCAGGAATTGAACGCATGCCTTTTGGTTCACCGGACAACGCCCAACCAACTGGGCCGCACTGTTCAGGGCGAGTGTATTCTTTTATAATCATAACCCTCCTTCGTGAATGCCATCGATAGGGATGGATAAGTGAATGGATGGCTAGATGGATTGATTGGGAGCCCACCGACGGGTCGAAGCTGTAGCAGGTGGTTGTGCTGGGCAGGAAGGCCAGTGGATGGTGCTTTCTGCAGGCACTGGATCGGGCATGGAGCCACCTACCTTGGGCACAGGGTGGCCGAGCGCATGGGCGGAGGTCACGCACTGGCGCCGGCACCCACCGCCATGACGCCGCTGAAGTGTTGTACCTCGTGAAGGACCGCCTGGCTGTAGGGCAGTCTCTCGCGGCCCTCAGAGCGGATGCCCTGTACAGTGCCCAGCACTGCGTCCAGCTCCTGCTGCACTCTCTGTGGGAGGCTTGGCATGAGCCCAGGGAGGGCGCTGCAGCCCAACCTCCCCACCGCACCCCACTGTCCCGACCCACTCAAGGCCCCACCTCACCCCACTCCATTCAGCCACACAGCCCCATAGTAGCAGGTCCTCTCTGAAGCAGAGCTTGTGAATAAGATTTTTCAGGGTTTGCTCCTCCAGGGGGCACTGGAGGGAAGGGGAAAGACCCAGATTTGAGCATCCACTGTCTACCAGGTGCTCTGTATACAGTCTTATGGGGTGGGAACTGTTGTCTCCACCTCACAGATAGGACAGCTGAGGCTCTGATAGAATTATGTCTTTTTTTTAATCCTCATCCAAGGACATTTTTTCATTGCTTTTAGAGAGAGAGGCAAGGAGAGAGAATCAGCGTGACAGAGAAGCATCGATGGTTGCCTTCTCCTATGCACTGGGCCAGGGATCATACACACCCAGACCAGGGATCAAACCTGCAGCCTAGGTATGTGCCCTGCCCAGGAATAGAACCTGCTACCTTTTGGTTATGGGATGGCACTCCAACTAACTGAGGCATACTGGCCAGGGCCCAGAATTATGTCTTTATTATACTCGGTATATTCCTCTTATGCAAACAAGATTTGTGGCAGCTTTTACTTAAAATATTAAATATATTCAAGGCAGTCAAAAGGAAAGACCCAAAATCTTATGAAGGATAAGGGAAATAATTGGAGATAAATGTACTTACAGTATCCGAGCTTCCTGTCAGAATAAGCAGGGAGAAATGATGTGTTCCAGAATCCTCATTCATTGGTGGATCATTTTCCTACACCACAGTCTGAGAGGGAAACTTGTATGAACTACTATCTGGTAGACAATGTTGCCGACAGAGATTTTCTGGAAGATGTACCAGCAGCTTTCCTCATGCACCTGTTTCTGAGGGTGACCCCAGTAGTGGTCAAGGACAAAGTATTGAAACCAAAGGAGTAGCGGTCTTTCTGTGAGTACAACAGGCAAGACTGGGGTGGGTGATTATGGGCAGGACCCTATCAGATCTAGGAATGGGCGGATGGCATATACCTTCCCAAAGTATCATTTCCCTTACCCAACCATTGGTTTTCTTATCTATATGTGAATTTCAGGGGTTGCATCACATGGTATGTGGCCAGTCTTGACCAGCTGCTGGGCTTCCAAAGGAAATATACATGGCAGTTGCTTTGGGCAAAACCCTTCCATTGCTTTCTTCAAGGCTTTGTCCATGCGTCTGTGAAGCCTGGTTGGCACTGGGCCAGCCCTGGGTGATGGTGCTCCCCTTCAGGAAGTGGCTGTGCCATGGCCGTGGGAGACCAGTTCTGACAGGTCTCACTTGGGCAGCACCCTAAATCCACCTGAGAAGGCAGGTGGGAGCTTGCCTGAGCCCAGGAAGGATGCTGAGCCCAAGCCTGAGGGAGAAGGTTCCAGGAAAAGAGGTACCCTCCTCCTCTCCACCACTACCCAAATACACAGCATCTCCCTAATGGGAGCTCGACGAATGGGCATAGTGCTGGAGCTATGCTTCTCATGAAGTCATCAGGATCCGGGTTTTTCAGGACATATTTATCAATCCACATTAGTCATAGAATTGTAGCCAGGTAACTCAGTTAGAGTATTGTCCTGATATGCCAAGGTTTCGGGTTCAATTCCCAGTGAGGGCACATACAGGAATCAACCAATGATGCATAAATAAGTGGAGCAACAAAATCGGTATTTCTCTCTCTCTCTTTCTTCCTCCTTTCCTCTCTCTAAAATCAATCAGTAAAAAAAGTCTATCTACAGCCATCCCACCATGAACGTGCCCAATCTCATCTAATAAATTTAAAAAATATAAAAAGCATTTTATTGCCCTGGCTGGTGTAGCTCAGTGGATTGAGCGCGGGCTGGGAACCAAGCGGTCCCGGTTCGATTCCCAGTCAGGGCACATGCCTGGGTTGCAGGCCAGGTCCCCGTGAGGGCCATGTGAGAGGCAACCATACATTGCTATTTCTCTCCCTCTCTTTCTCCCTCCTTCCCCTCTCTCTAAAAATAAATTTAAAAAAAATTAAAAAAAAAAAAAGCATTTTATTTTGCTCAGGGATTTGGGAAGGGCTCAGCTGGCGGTTCCTCGCTGATCTAAGTGACAGGAGCTGGGATGGCCGAGGCTGCAGGCTGCACTTCCAAAATGACTTCTCCTCCTGTGTCTGATGCCTCTCCCTGGCTTCACTTCTCTCCATATCCCATCCTCCAGGAACTCTCCATGTGGCTTGTAAACGTCACAGTATGGTGGTCTCAGTCTATTTGTACTGCTTACATGGGGCTGGCTTCTGAGAGGCAGAAGAGTGAGCTACTAGGCCAAAGCAGGGCTTTGTGTAGAACTGGCATAATGTCACCATATTTTATTGGCCCAAGAAGTCACAGAGCTCACCCAGATTCAAGGGGGTAGGGAAACAGACTCCACTTCTAATGGCAGGCTGTCAAGGTCACACTGAAGGAAAGCACGCGGGCTGGGAGATGCTGCTGCAGCCGGGTGTGGGACGCACACTCCGCCACCACAGGGGACAGGCCGCTTTTGGCTTCTTCATTGCACTTTTCCACATGCATTAGTTTTATCATCAGGAAAAAGTTATTAAAAGAAATTGGGTGCACAGCAGTGCAGGCAACCATCTGTGCAAGGTAAGGTTTCGGGTAGCTGGGACTTTCTGCGCCCCGTTGGCTCATTTCCTCTCAACACTAAGCCCTATTTCTGAGCGATCGACTAGAAAGAGGGTAGGAAAGGAGCCGTCACCTCACGAAGCTGTTCCCCGAACACGGGGCGTTCTTTTCCTGGCTTTCCTGAAGTCATGCCACATACAAGTCTTTTTCCTTGACGCCACTTCTCCATCTCTTTGAAGCACCTAAATTTCTTTTTGCCACAGCCAAAAGAATGAAAGTCCACAACACTGATTTTTATTAACATTCTCTGAGCATCCGTGTACAGGTACTATTCCAGAGTCAGCTGAGTAGTGTGATACTTACTTACTAAGCTCCTACTATATGTAAAACGTAGTACTTAAGCCAGAAATTATACAGTCTACAAAATTAAGATGATCTGCTACCTTCAAGAAGTTTAAATTCATGGGCAGAAATATAAGAAAATAATCAACTAGATTATGCAAAATAAAAGCAAAAAAAACCTTAAATAGATGCCTAAGCAAAGGACTGTAGGAACCCAGAGGAATTTGGTTTGAAGAGAAAGGCTTTGTGGAAGGAGGTAGTATTTGAAGTGAGTTTAACAAGATAAATATGGCTTTGTCTGACAGGATGACCGAGGGATTCCAGGCTGAGAAAATTGCAAAGATTTAAAACTGTGAAAGTGCTGGACTGCGCTCAGGAATGCTGAGCAGAAAAGGAGGCGGGGAGCCAGATGATGGGCACCCTGGCGGCCAGGCTAAGGGATACCGGCCACTCTGTCAGCAACTGACCGTCCCCTTAAGATTTTAGCGATTAGTCTAGTCTTTTTTTTAAAAATGGAATCTATTGGGGGTGACTCTGGTTCCTAAAGCCATACAGCTTTCAAGTGTACACTCAACAAAAACCACGCTCACACTGCATCGTGCGCCCATCACCCCGTCTCTTTCTGTCCCCACTTCCCCTGCTTTGTCCACCTCCCCCCACCCCCCTTCCCTCTGGCCATCACCCCACTGTTGTCTGTGTCTGCGTGTTGTGTATAAAAATATATTTTCCTTAATCCCTTCACCTTCTTTCATCCAGTCCCCCAACCCCCACCCCCTCACAGCTGTCAGTCTGTTCCCTGTAACCATGCCTCGGTCTCTATTTTGTTAATTTTGTTCATTAGATCCACACTTAAGTGAGATCATATGGTAATTGTCTTTCTCCGACAGGTTTATTTCATGTAGCATACTACTCTCCAGGTCCAGCCATGATGTTGCAAAACGTGAGTTCCTTCTTTTTTACGGCTGAGCAGTATCCCAGTGTGTAAATGTACCACAGCTTTTTTATTCACTCATCTACTTAGGTTGTGAAATATTTCACCAACTTGCCTTTTTGGTTTGCATATTGTCAGTAATAAATACTGTGCAATGGTTCAGGGGGACACTGTGGCAGGCAGACTAGTTATGAGGCTGTAGTTACAATTTGAACAGAAGGTGGGAGAAGGGTTGGTGGTGGTGATGCGCAGGACCTGGAAGTGACTGAATTTATTGGGAAGGGGCAAGAGAGTTAACATAACTCAAAGCTTCTAGCCTGAAGACTAAGGAGGACAGTAGTACTGCTAATTAAGACAAGGAGCACTGATTTCTGAGAGGCTGTTTGAGGCACCGGCGAGATGCCCAGTGGAGGCACTCAGCAGGCAATGGGGACTGCCACCACCGACAGGCCAAGCCCACAATGGAAGGTTTGTCACTGTACATGTGGCAGTGACAGAATCCATGCACAGAGAGAAAAGGGAGTGGGCAGAGGTGGGAAAATGCCTCCTTTAATGGGCCAAGCAGGTTAAGAGAGGTGGGAGGAGACCAGAGAGACCTGAGGGCAGGCCAGGGACAGGTGCAACAGAGAGCTTGAACAGGACAACGACCTAGAGGCTCTTCCTGCTGACCGTGCTGCCCTCCCGGGCAGTAACTGGGCATCAGTGAAAGTGGTGGTTTATATCAGTGCGGTCCGACAGAACTGCCTGCAACGGTGGGAATGTTCTGTGGAGGCGCAGTCCAACGCAGCAGCCACAGGCCACGCGTGGCTCCTGAGCTGTTGAAAAGTGGAATGAAAATTTTAATCTGAGCGCTAAGCTACTGTGTTTTCAAGACAGTCATTTACAAAAAGGGCTGGATTTAAGATGTGATTTTTGTTGATGGTCAGCAGAACCAGTACCGAGAAACTCTAGAATGATTACCCTTTTGAATGGATGTTTAATTCTCAATGAGTTAGGCTGAATGAATTGGCCGAAAGGGCAATGACACTGAAGCATTCACCGCGCCCCCCAACCCTCTCACAGGCAGCCCAGGGGCTTTATCTGGTGACCACGCCCAGGACACACAGGCTTCAGGGACCAGGGCCCACCACAGGTGATGTCAGGCATACTGGGCCCCACACCCCCTGCACCCAACCAGCTCTGCCACTGGCCCTTCTCAGAGCCAGGCCCCGGTATTCCAAAATCATTCAAGGACATTGCTCCCTTCCAAGAGAACTATTTTATACACCAAAAGTTTTACAAAATCCAAAATAATTTTATTCACTTTTTCAGATTTTTGCTTCCACAAGGTGTTCAGCAAACATGCTAAGGCGACAGAATGTCTAGTTGGTCACGACATGCAACGCTGACCATTCAACCGATGACAGCAGCGACCACGCCCACCTGAGCTACTGGCCCCACGGCACGAAGGGGGTTTGCAGGAACACACCGAACCACACAGCAATCAGCAACCTGAGGTAGGTCTCTTTACAGTACAAAAAACTTCTACACCAGTGTGAGACACTGATTAGCAAGAGCTGCTTAAAAGTTGCAGACTTTGGAGAGGGAAAGAGACGGCAGACAACTGCAGTGAGAAAAGGAAACAGACCCACAAAATCCTGAACCCTGTCACTGGACTGTGGAGGTGCGGGACCAGGCAAATGAAGAAGTACCGCTGGGAAAAGCAGCCGTTGGCTCCAGGCTTTGGGACCAGGAGGCCCGGGAGCTGGAGGGCTCTGTGCAGTGGCCAGCGCTAGGAACCTGAGGCAGTGGGACACTCTGTGAATACACTTGATTCTGGTTTAGAATCAACAGCAAAAAGAGGAAGGCAGGAAAGAAGAAACTCCCTCTCGCCAAGGAATGTTGCTGCAGTTTGCATTCCTGACGGGGGGAGGGGAAAGGGGTCTGGGGCTTTGCCCCACTGCTCTCCTGACAGAAACGGGGAAGTGACACCAGGACAGAAAGCAGGAGCCCTGAGAATTCACGGCGCGCTGTCACGGCCTCCGGGGGTCCCCTCCACACCACCCTGTCCGGGAGTGGTTGTGGGGAGGTGGCAGAGCGGCTGCTGGAGAGCCCACTACTGCCATCCGTCTTCCTTGTCTGATACCCAGAAAACCTGGCGCCGTGAAACAACCAGCGAGCAAAGAACAATATGCTGCCCTTCCTATCGTCTAATAGCAAAACCAGATCTCCAGTACAGCAAACTGTACAAAAATGATAGAAAGGAATTTGCACTGTTATTAGCACAGTGCTTATTTTAATATAAAATAAACAGCTTACATTTTCACTGTAAATATAGGCTATGTACAGAATTATATATAGATATAGCTACACGTATAAAGCTTCATTATAGGCCTCTGATACATTTATAATAACGGTTCCCTGAACCTTTTAGAGTGCAATTAAGAACAAAAACTAAAATTTGTTTACATGAATATGGAATAAATACAATAATCAAAATATGACTCTCCCTAAAAGTGAAACACACAAGCCAATCCTGAACTGCTGTGCGAAAGATAAAATCGGGAAAGGCAAGGTTTCGGCAGGACAGGAAGAGCGCCCGCCCCAGGCAGGGAATGGCGACGCTCCGCAGGAAGGAGGCCCCACGGCAGCGGGAGGAGTTAGCCCTTGACAGCGATCTTGTTCTCTGCAGCAGCAAACATGGCATAGAACCGGGAGCTGTCATTGGACAGAAGGACCGATGGGGTGTCAAACTCCACTACCTGCAAAGGAAGGAGATGGCATCAGAATGTGACTCGGGGACACTCGGGGTGATTTAGAGAACCCACTGCTCAGGAACGGGGGGAAGCCCGAAAGCCATGCTCACGTGGGTTTTTTAAAAAATGAATCAGGGTAAAGGGAAAGGGTGGAGGGAAAGATCTCTAGACCTCCTTCCTCTAACTCCTACAGCTTTAGGTATGAAGGAATCAATCCACAAGACATGACAAGCTGCAAGGGAAAACACTGCATCTCAAGTGAAAGGCATAGCAGGCAAATGGCATCTTGTTATACAAGCTGATCTAAACCTATAGATGGAAAAGGAATCACTCAGGATACCTAGATGGCAGGAAAAGCACGGAGGTAAGGGATAGACTCAGTCAATGATCCGTTCCTACAGACTTCTATGTAGCCGCTGGAAATCGCACCGCAGTAGCTAAGTGAGCAATATGCTGGCAGAACCTGCCTCCCATGATGTTGGCTGAAAATGCCACATACTTTCCCAGCCTCCCATGCTGCAGAACAAAAGCACAGGGCACAACCTTGGCCAAGGACATGTAAGGGAAGTCTCCTGGGGTGCTTCTAGGAAAGGTTGTCCTGCCTGACAGAGATAGGACAAAGGACAAAGTGTCCTTCTTCAGGACTGGCTGTGTGAGGGCATGACATTGGCTGCCAGAGCAGATGCTGTACCATGAGGGGCCAGGTAGACACTGGCTTTCTTGAGGGATGGGCAGGTTGTGAGCAGGTAGATGTGGGAAAGGGAACGCGAGGAAAGGGCATTTTAGGTAGACGGAACTATGTGAGTAAAGATAGAGGTGAAAAAGCTTAGAGGACGCGAGATTGCCTACAGCCAACAGCACCTGCCAGGAAAGGGAAATGAAGAAGGCAAGCCTGGGCCAGACTGTGGGGAAGCTTGGAGCAGCCGGATGAGAAGTTTGGCACCACTACACGACTGCAGAAAGCAAACAACACATGGTGGCTGGTCTCAGTACGCCTTGCGCATTTCTTGCGTATGTGAACTAATTACGAACTAAACACGCTCACGGATCTAAGTCAGGTGCCACTGTTTTCAAGCAATAAAAGAACAGGTAGTAACGCAGGAGAACCCAAGGGTGCCTCTTACTCAGTCCTTTGTTGGCAAGGGACTGTATCAACCCTCCCCCAACCCCCAAAGCAACGAGATTAGAACCACTATGGCTGCTTTCCTGGATGATTAGAACCACGCTAAGATGCCCATCAGCCTAGTCCTCCCTGACAAGGCTGCATGTCAAGCCCACGTCCATCAGGGGCTCAATACCTGTCCCTGGGCCAGCACCATAATCCTATCAGAGCCTAAGACCGTATGCAGGCGATGGGCGATCGTCAGCATGGTGCAGTCGGCAAAGGCTTCTCGGACAGTCTCTTGGATCAGCAGGTCTGTCTCTGTGTCCATGGCTGCTGTGGCTTCATCTAGAATCAGAATCTGCCGGAGAAAGGAGGGGAAGGAGATTCCAACTACTTCCTTAAACATTCTGGTTAATTTAGGTTTTATGAAAACGTATTTTAGCATTTGAATTTTACACCATATATTGTTTTTTCTCATTAGGTGCACATATGTAAAAATACTGTTTCGTATAGAATTGATATAATGTCAAACCTGTATGTTTGCCTTGGTTTCCATAAATACAGGGATGTTCGTACAAGGCTCATTTAACAAATCACTCGCCCCACTTGCTCTGACTGCAGACACAAAGAGTAGTCTCTCTGGACCTCCCTCTTCCCGTTTCTAAAATGAGGGGACTGGATCTGATGACCTGGGTATGTCGTGCAGCTTTAAAATCTTCTAAGTCTACAGTTTCCAGTATAACTATTGGCCAGAATCAAAGGTTGTCCTTGGGAACTGAAGGCTCAGGGAAGTTAAAAATAAAAACAAAAAACACCCATATACCCAAACTGTGTCAAGGTTAATTCAGAAACACCCCTGGGCATTCTCCTAAAAAGTGCCACTGTGCTCAGAGCCAGGAACGCTGAAAGGAGAGGCTACCCCTTGGCCCCAGCTCTTCCCTGCCGTCACCCTCCCCCAGGCCTTACCTTACAGTGACGGAGCAAGGCTCTTGCTATGCATAAGAGCTGCCGTTCCCCCACTGAGAAGTTCTCCCCATTCTCCAGCACTTCAGATTCAAGTTTCAGAGGTAGCTGAGCAATCTAGGGAGAAAGAAAGTAGAAGTTAGAAGGGTAAAAAATTTGGAAAAAACAAACAAACCCTGACTTTTGTCAAAAATCCAGTGGCCAAGGTAAATGACCCTGAAACGGAAGAAGGAATTACTGGCTGAGAACCTGGCTCCTCTAATAAGCGGGTGCAGGTGTGGCAATCACACGCACCAGGACCCGCACTTTCTAGGGCAGTCCCTATTTCAAATATGCTATTCCGTTACCCTCTTACTCTCAAAAGGTCCCAGAAATTCCAATATTTTCATGCCCCCAAACCCAGGCATATAGTGGGCCTAACTTTGGGGCCACTGAAAACATGGTCACACAGTAGGAGATGGGGGAAATAAAACTCCGTCTTTCTGAAGTGTAAAGCTGTAGCCCACAGCTGTCAAACTTTTCTTTTTGTAAGCTGTGCAACCTATTCTTCAAATAAAATTATTTGAGAAAGCTCAGTCTGAAAGAGATAAAAGCAGAGGTGGTCTGGTGGCCTCCGGGCAGCGGATCCTGAGCTTGACTTCAGCAGGGACACGAGGGCCCCTCCTCCAGGGGAGGGGAATTGATCTGTAGATTCGGGCCCCTGGAGGGAGCCTGCTGAGCTACCCCGAGAGATCTGTGAATCCATATCCATGCTGCATGCTTTCCGCAGACTCTGTAAATGTTTTATCTTTTGCACATTTATAGATACTCCAAAATCATGTTATACTGTTATGATCAATAAAATAGAAATTAATCTAAAAGCATCACTGAATTCTGAGTGGCTGTCATTTATATCTGTTCAATGAACGGATAGTAAGAAGGGCAATATGATTTTGGGAGGGGGGAAGGGGAGGAGAGGAGGGGTCAGGAAATAGCAACTTTTATGCCCTTTCTGAAACATCTGGGAAGCTCTGCTCTAAAGCATCCCTCCACAGACATCTTGGAGGTGGAGGGACAGACCAGGCTGGACAGAGGCAGCCCCAGCAAGCAGAGGAGTGACCACAGTATTGCTGCATTTCCACCCTTGAAACTACAAAGCTCATCCTCAGTTGTTGGGTTTCTTTTTTTAGATTTTATTTAATTTTAGAGAGAGGGGAAGGGAGGGAGAAAGAGAGGGAGAGAAACAGCAATGTATGGTTGCCTCTCACATGGCCCCCACGGGGACCTGGCCTGCAACCCAGGCATGCACCCTGACTGGGAATCGAACCGGCGACCCTCTGGCTCGCAGACTGGCACTCAATCCACTCGCTGTCAGTTCTTTACTTACACATTCTTTCATGTGTGTCCTTTCTAGGGCATCCCAAATCTGGTCTTCAGTGTACTGGTTGAAGGGATCCAAATTTGATCTAGGGAGAAACATAAGAGGACCTTCTCAGCGATCCAGCACGTCATCGACCACCCTGCCAAGGCTGCCTGGGGCAAGAGTTCAAACACACACGGGAAAAGGAGGGCTTCAGCCCCTTAGGGTCACAGAGGGCTCATTCCCTAACCAGCCAGAGTAGAAGCTCAAGTGCCTGCTCTGTCTCTGAGAGCAGACTTTCTTCTTCATAAAACGTTAATTCAACTTTTATAACATAGATACATAGAAGAATTAAGAAATACAGATATATGAATCACAAAGGGAGAGTGTGTACACACAGAGGACCGGAACAAGCTGGGCTCCAATCCCTGCTCTGCCTCCTACCATCTGCGTGACTTTGGACAGATTACTCCTGTTTCCTCCTCTGTACAATGGGGCCAGATGATGTGGCTTGGTAGGCGGTTGTAAACACTGGGTAGCATAGGTACAATGCCTGGAACAGCGTGGATACTCAGTAATCGGCAGTTGCTAAAACTGACAAGGTCCATGTGGGCACATTAGATGCCTCGGTTCCAACGTTTGGTAGCTTTCTGACTCATACATTCAATGTATTTTCCGAGTGGCACAATAATCCCAGAATCTGGAATATCAGGATCAGAAACTATTCTGAGGAAGCCCTCTCTGTGACAGTCTGGATGGGGAGGACTGCTCTCCACAGGCGTGCCGTCTAAGAAGGGCCCTCTTAATGAAAGATCTGACTAGTTGATAACCTAAAATGGTAAACTTGTCTGTTATCATTTTAAAGCTGCAGACAGTGAAACAAGGAAGGGCCTAGCATAGAAGAAGCCACAGGAGAGAGACCGGGTGGGCTGCTTTGGCTGCCTGGAAATGTCGTGGGAAAGAATGAGCTGAGGCGGGGCTGCTGTCGCTCACGGGAGTCGGAGAGAAGGGGCCTTGGTGACAGGTCGGGGGTCAGCCCAGGATGAACTGCCGCTGCTCTTTGCTTCTCTGTTTGCATGTCTCCCAGGGACCCTTAGAGTTTTGGAAAAAGAAAATTCACTTGAAAAGGAGATTCAAGTGGTGATGCCTCCCAAAGGGTGTGCTGAAATTGTCCTTAAAAAAAAACCAAACAAACCCCAAAAAACCTAAGTCCTTACCAGTTCCACAGGGACTAAGGCTGTCCCAAAAAAAAGGAAAGAAAAAAAAAAGGAGAAGGGAGCTTCTTAATAACTCAGAGACAACTGGAAGACCTTGAGACTCTAAGAATCTGCTGCAAATCTGAAGTGTCCTCCACTCCATCTAAAGTGCTAGATGCTTGTCTGAAGGTGTGTGGGCCCAGAACGAACCCAAACAGGCATCACTTGTGGACTCAGTCACTGCTGTTCTGACGGTGAGTTGAGAGCTAGAGAGAGACAGACCTCAAAAGTTCAAAAAAAAAAAAAAAAGTGACTGGGTGGATTGAAAAGGAGAGAGGGCACTGGACTAGGAAGAAATGAGAACGCTGCTTCCTGGTAATGAATGGATGCCAGGCAGAGATGCTCCAAGTGACGGGAAGGTGCCCACCCCACACAAGGAGACTGAGACTCGAAGACAGACTAGAGTGACAGCTGCGGCCCACCAGTCTCGCTGAGGGGCAGATTGACCACCACCAGCCGCTCGGGGCTGCAGACAGCCTACAAGGATGGAAAGCACTCCAGCGGGGGCTGGTCAGGGCAGAGGCAAGGGGTGGGCTTCCTGAGACCAGGAAGCAAAGGGACTTCGAAAGAAAGAAAAGTATTTCCAGGGCCACGAAAGAGGGAAGGTCAGCAAAAGCATTTAGGGCGGGATGACCAAATAGCACTCTAAGCTCAGTAACTAAATACTCAAGGCATTAGCACACCGACTCCTCAGCTTGTTCATCTAGTGGCGACATGTCTCTGGAGCTGGTAACAAATGGTCCCAACTCCCACAAAAACTGTGCTTCCATGACGTCCTGCAGACACCAGCTGCACGTGCCGGCAGGTCGGTGCTTAGCATGAGCTCTAGAGGCCCCGATTCCAGACCCACACGAGGCGCTGTAAAATCCCGAAATGCACTGGGGCTCTTTGGTGGCAGCACATTCAAGGGAAGTATGAAGTTTAGCATGCCCAATTTCCTAACTCTCTTCCAAATGACAGCTAAAAAATTAAGAGAAATGTGGTTTTGTCCCGAGTCAAAAGTTATAAGGCCAATTTTATCCTCAAAGGTGTTGCCATGGCATCTCAAAGTGGAGAGGGATATAGTAAGGAAGAGCAGATTCAGCAATACCTCTCAATTTCTTATTTTTAGATCTGACTCTTCAATAAACTCTAATTCTCTTCTCACGTAGCTTATTTGACCTTGTTACCTCAGTACCAAAGGGAACGACTTATCATCAGACGAGATCGGGCGCATTCAGGGCGGTATGGCTACAGAAGGAATGACTTATTATCGTCAACAGATCCAGTTTATGCTGTCCAAATTCATTAGAGTTTTAGAGAAATGCCCAAATAAACACATCTAAGAGTATTGACCCTACATGAAAGTGGGTGAGAATTCGGTTTATCTAGCAAACCTCCCTGATGAGTGAGGAGTGGATTGCTGGGGGAAGAGGGGCATAAAGTGACTAAATGGTAATGGAAAAAAAATTTTCAATAAAAATTAAATAATAAAAAAAAGCCACTTCCAAAGAAAAGGGGTGGGGCTGGGTAGGACAAAGGAACTAGTTTTTAAGGCAAGTGCAAACACTGCCTGTGGTTATTAAATTAAAATTAGTACTAAGTTTTTAGTACTAATTAGTACTATGTGAAATTAAATTAGTACTAAGTTTTTGGGTAACTAAAGTAACTGATAACTGGCTGCTGCCATTTACTGAATGCCCATCATTTGCTAGGCTCTGTGCTTGTGTAATTTGTACAAATTTATTTAGTCTTCACAACAACAGGTCTTAATGGATGGGGAAAGACATTTGGGAGTGTTCAAGAAGCTTGTCCAAAGTCACAGAGAGACCTGAGCACCAATCTCTCCGACTTCCTCTCTGCCGTGGAGCAGGGCCTCCGAGCCCCGTTTCGTTAATGAGGCGCCTGGTACAGGGGAGCTTCCCCAGCCCTCTGCAATGGGAAGCACACAGCGTAGTGGGAAAAGCACCAGATTGGAGGTCGCCAGGTCTCGGGCCCAGGTGGAGGCTCTCACATGCCCACCTGGCCTTGAAATGAGGCGGAGAGCCTATGGGCGCTCAGGTCCTCACCTGACGGTGCCACTGAACAGCACTGGCTCCTGAGGAATGATGGAGAGTTTGCTGCGGAGGTCAGCAAGGCCAATCTCGCTGATTCTCACCCCGTCGATCTTGATGCAGCCTCCAGATAACTCCACCAGGCGGAAGAGGGCCATGCCCAGGGAGGACTTCCCTGGTGAGTGAGGAGACAGGCAGAAAGTGGCTCATGAGCAATTTACAAAACCGGTTTATGCAATCACTATTTTAAAGGATTAACTCAGATAATGTATAAAATGATTTCCAGAAGGGGGGGGGGGCGGGAGATGAACTTTCCTGAGCTACCAAGCACATACAGTTAAATCACACAGCTTCCGCCTGAGAAGGAATTTAAAGGACTGTTATACTCTCCTGAGAGTAAAATGGAAAAATGCTTCTCAGGCAAAATGAGAACAGAAGTCTCATGACGAGCAGCTGGGGGCAAACCAGAGGACAACATGTCCCCCACTCTTCTGTCCCTTAACGTAGCTGAGAGAGAAACAAGACAAAGCCTTCCGTCGCCCCAGCCGCAGCCGGGGAGTGGCGGAAGTTGTGGGGTAAGCGCAGAAAGGAAGGAGGCTCTGGGCTGAAAGAATGAGGGTTGTGGATGGCTCTGTCAGGACAGGGAGCTGCGGGAGAAGAGCAGGTTTGGGGGTCGAACAATGGGTTCGGAATCACAGTGATAGGGAGAACGGCTTTTTGTTTTTTAATTTCACTTATTGATTTTTAGAGAGGGGAAGGGAAGGAGAAAGAAAGGGAGGGAAACATCGACGTGAGAGAGAAACACTGATCGGTTGTCTCTCATATATATCATGGGTGGGCACCGAACCTGCAGCCCAGGCATGTGCCCTGACTGGGAATCAAACCAGTGACCTTTCCCTTTGCAGGACGGTGCCCAGCCAACAGAGACACACTGGTCAGGGCAGAACAGCTTTTCTTAATCGAATCCAGATTTTAAGCTATGCAAGTAATTCAAGAAGATAATATCAACCTCTCGCAATCACTACTGCTGTGTTCGATGCACTTCCTTTCAGTCTTTCTCAGAGGTGGGATCGTACCGGACGTACAACATTGTAATTGCCTTTTCCACGCAACAGCACATAACAAGCACCCAATCATATTATTACTTCCCAAGGTAAAATTTCGGTGGCTGCAATACAGTCTACCACGTGAATGTACTCTTTTGTTTTTAATCCTCACCTGAGGATGTTTTTATTAATTTTAGAGAGAGAGAGGGATGAAATAGAGAGATTGATTTGTTGCTTCCTGTACGTGCCCTGAAAGGGGATCGAACCCACAACCTTTTGGTGTGTGGGACGACACTCCAACCAACCGAGCCACCCGGCCAGGGCTGGATGTACTCTTACTTATCCAGTCCTGTAACGCTGGACATGCAGTTTATTCAGAACTGACTCTAATAACGTTATGGCGTATGTCACTGCTCCAACTCTGCTCCTGCCTCAGACGATTTCCTTGGGATACTCTCGGAACTAAAACTATGTCAAAACACACAAACATTGAAAAAACTCTGTCTGCCCTGGCTGGTGTAGCGCAGTGGATTGAGTGCGGGCTGGGAACCAGGGGGTCCTGGTTCGATTCCCAGTCAGGGCACATGCCTGGGTTGCAGGCCAGGTCCCCAGTGAGGGCCATGTGAGAGGCAACCATACATTGCTGTTTCTCTCCCTCTCTTTCTCCTTCCCTTCCCCTCTAAAAATAAATAAATAAATAAAATCTTTAAAAAAAAAAGAAAAAGAAAAAGCTCTGTCTAGTGGCCCCCTCCCCTAAATCAGTTTGACAAAGTGCTAGCTACCTTCCTATAACTCAGACCCACGGTTCAGATTAGAACTACGGGGTTTCAGCTGCTGGACCACATTTCCTGGCTGAGTGCTGGATGCCTACCCTCCTCCAGCCTCCAGCCTCCGAAAGACCGCTCAGGAGAGCCTCGTGACTTCAGCTGTTCTGGGTACAAACGTGTACCCTGCCCCAGGGTCTGCAGCCAGATCCCTGCCGTCCTTATGTGTCCCCTGGGCCAGTCCCTGTCATGGAACCTGGAGGAATGTCCGTCTTCCTAAAGCAGAATTCCCTACATCCATCTACCAAAAACGAGTTGGGAAACCCAAGCCCATCAGCAGAACTGCTGTTAATGAGGCCTTCTCCTAAAAGTGACTGGCCTTACTCAGGGTTGGGGGACCTGGTGAGCAGCCCCTTACCCAGGAATGAGGAAGGGGAGGGAGACTCTCCCTCAGTGCCAAGGCAGTGGCTTAAGGTCCAAACTCAGAAAGGAACGGCGCTCAAATAAATAGATGCCCAGGTTTGGAACACCAGGAGTAGAAGACTCTACAGGTCTCTGAAGCTACAGTTCCCTGAATCTCTGGGAACATACTGGGGGAAAAGGCAACAAGGCCCTCACAGCCACAGCGGGACCAGGGTCTGTGAGCCTTGGCAGAAGCTTATTAGGATTAGAGTTTAGACTTTGTAAGTCAGGGCATTTATAATGATTTTATTTTTCTTGTTTCTTTCTCTTCTGTCACTACTTATGGTTTACTAAAGTCTTGGTGAGAACTTCGGTCTGTCTTACTCGTGTGGAAGGGAAATCACAGGAAGGGACAGCAGCCAGAGCTTTCAGGAGAGCAGGGCACCCCGGGAGCCGACGTGTAACAGCGGAGGCAGCCCGAGGGAGAGAGCGTGGTAGGAGCCCTGGCGTCAGTCACCCTCCTTGGCTGAGCAACCTCTTGCCAGCGCAAAATACCTAGAGGCAGCATCTTGTTTTGACACGAAATAACTCCTTCAAACAGGGAGCAGGAAATGACTTTCTTTTCTTCCTGGCAGGTTCTTTAAAGCAAATTGGCCAGAAAAGATGCCAGCTTTTTTTCCCCCATGGCAAGAAAGAGAGCTAGAAGAGTTCTGATGAAAAGGAAGCTTGGGGCCCAGAAAGCTAATGAGAACCGACCCAGAGAGACCTCTTCCCCAAGGGCAGATGGGGTAAAATGAGACAAAACTCAATCTCTGAAACCCTGTCCAGGAAGAAAAGAAGGAAGGGATTAAATTACTAAAGTCTTGACCCTAGAAACCTAAGGGGAATACATAGCACACTTCTAAGGGTCAGGATGAAGTGAAACGCCTAAAACAAAGGCCTGTTCGCTCGTTCTTTGCAACTGACATCAGACCAAGGAACTAACTTCTGTCTTTGAAGGAACGTGGTTCCTTATTTAGAGCTGTGTTGGCCTCTGAGAAACAGCGGCTGCACAGGCAACGCATCAGAGACCTCACACGTTCCGACTGCACAGAAATCAGAACGCTCCCTGCCGCGCTGCTCCGTGCGGCGAGTCGCCCTCAGCGCCCTACAGCTGGGGCTTATTAAGTACAAATTACGGCGAGGCATGAAATAGAAGTTCATATCATGCTGCAGAGAAACCATGTCCGAGAATATTAACTGATATGGACAACAGTTGGTGGTTTTAAAAGCAGGCCATGAAACCAGTGTGTGGAAAAGGACCTTTAAAAAAATTTTTATTTATTTATTTATTTTTAGACAGAGGGGAAGGAAGGAAGGAAGGAAGAAAGGAAAGAAGGGAGGGAGGGAGGAAGGAAGGAAGGAAGGAAGGAAGGAAGGAAGGAAGAAAGAAAGAAAGAAAGAAAGAAAGAAAGAAAGAAAGAAAGAAAGAGAGAAAGAAAGGGAGAGAAACATCAATGTGTGGTTGCTTCTTGTGTGCCCCCTTTCGGGGACCTGGCCCATAACCCAGCCATGTGCCCTGACCAGGAGTCGAACCTGTGACCCTTTGGTTTGCAGGCCAGCACTCAATCCACTGAGCCATACCCGCCAGGGCAGACCTCATTGTTATAAACGTATTTGTTGATGGGAAACGCCTGAAAGATAGCCACTAACACATCAACAGCCAGGATCTCGGGGGAGTGGAGTTATGGGCGCTTTTCCCCTTCGTAACTGGCCGCATGTTCCACGTGCTCTGCGGCGAGAGCATGCACTTCTATGATTACAAGAAACACTAAACGTTAGAAGGGCGGTGTTGAAAATAATCCTAGAAAACTGGTTTCAGTGAGACCTGAGACACTAATCACTCGTCAGTAGGGGACCTGGTTTGAAGGAATGACACAGTCAATAACTCCGACAGGTTTGAAGTTTCCCCAGAGAGGCCCTGGAGCATCCTTACCCGATCCCGTCCGCCCCACAATGCCAATCTTCTCCTTAGGTTTGATGGTGAAGGACACTTTCTTCAGGACCAGAGGCAGGTTTTCTTGGTACCTCATCTCTGCATTCTCAAAGGTCACCTCTCCTTCCTGGGGCCAGTCAGCAGGGGGAGCCTTGTTCTTAATTCTGGCAGGAGCTTCCAAAGAGAGAGTCTGGGGAGACAGAAGTGGCCCGTTCAAGCCAACCACAATTTCTGGGGGCTTTGTCACAGAGAGTTAGACCAGCACAACCACAGCCCCACACAGAAGCAGCTGCAGCCCTGGCCCCCTGCCGTGAAAGAGCCCCTGGGCAGTGAATGCTGAGACACAGACAGAGCTCAATGGTTTACAGCCGCTAACTACGACGCAGCCGCTGGGGCTGCGGCGCAGTGACTTTGAAACTGCCTTCTGTCTTAAGGAATTCTTCCACAAAACTGCCTGGGAGGCCAAGGGCGGGCGGCGTGAGGCCTTCTATTCCTCTTCAGCCCAGCGTTTTGTACTGGAGTTCTTTGAAAATATTCCACTCACTACAGGATTCCACCATTAGGAAACCATTGGCCTAAACCCAAAGAAAAGTACCATTTATGGAACTTTTAATCAGATCCTGGCATTCTGATGTATCTCAGTCCACCCAGGAGACGCAGACTCTAATCCCAGTTCTAGGTCTTAGTTTCTCATCTGCAAATTGTGGGGACTGGATCAGATCGTCTTGGAAAGCCAGTCCAGCTCTAAAGTTCTGTGTGAATATAACCGCTTGTAATTTTTGTTATCAACCCTCAAACCGAGCAATGTTTTAAAACTTTCTGGCAACTAGTCACGGGGCTTGCAGCCTTCCAGGGAAGAAAGGGCCAAAGACTGTGGCGCTCTGAGCTGTAACAAAAATGTTACACTGGTCAGCTTAACTGAACTAACGAGGTTCAGAACATTTTGGAAATTAGCTGATGGACAAAAAGTTCTTAATCACACAATTCACAAATTATTCAGAAACTCTTCTCCAGGCCCTGCAGGCTGGAGAGACTGCGGGTCCTCCGCTGCGGGATAAGAGAAGGCAGGGAAGACAGCCTCCTCCTTCACATCCACCTGAGGCAGCACAAGGGTCGCACGACCCCGGGAAGGGTGAGAGGGCAGCGCAAGGCCTGTCGCGCTCTGACCTGGATGTAGTGGTTGATCCTCTCCACTGAGGTGAAGCGAGCTTCTGTCTCAGTTGCCAGTCTGACGGTAAACTGGAACAGCCCCGTTAACTGATAGTGGAAAACAAAAATCCAAGACAGAGGTCGTTATCAATACACGCCAGGCCAAGGCTAGGAAACTCTTCCAGCTAGGGGACCACAACACAACCATGAGAACTAACTGGGCACAAGCAGCAGCTGGTGTTAGGAACGGAGTCCTTCTGTAAACAGTGAAGACAATGCCTACGACCCCCAATCATCTGTGGTCCTCTGGGAGTGCAGGTGGCATCGCAGTACAGCTGCCACTAACTTTCCTGCACCAAAGGCTTTCCATCCATCTTTACAGGTCCACTAACAGGCATCTGTAGCTTCATACTTGTACCCACACCTGCTGCGGGAGCCACAACAAATAGAGACACATGTCAACCTGTGAGCAACTAGTGGGACGCTTCCAGGAAGGTCAGCTAAGAGAGGTGGGCTGGGCAGAGAGAGCACGCGGAGCCCACGTGCACTTCAGCCTGAGGACTCTGCTGCCGCCCGTCCGACAAGTCTGCACGACACGACGGACCCTCGGTTTGGAAATCTGTGAAGGTACGTGTCTCTTCTCAGGTTTCCTTTGACTACTTCTTTGTTTATTTTTCCCATACGGAAAAGTGTCAAACACACAGAAGAGGAGAGAGAATTGTATAATAAACGCCAATGTACCAAACATCCATCTTAAAAAACTGTCAAATCACAGATAATATTGTTTCATTTATGCCACCCCACCCTTCTGTTTCATGTGGAAGCAAATCCCAGACATTCTATCACTTCATCCATGAATATTCCAGCTTGTATCTTTCTAAAATATAATCACAATAGCATTATTCAATACTACAATGACATCTAAAAAATTAATAATAATTCCTTAACAATTACAAATACCTAGTCAGAGCTCAAGTGCCCCTTTGTTCTTTGAGCTAAAGACCTTAAACCATCCCTAAGGACCAGAAGCGTTTACATATGGAACAGCATCAGGAAAAGCAGGGGCCTGAACATAAAATGAACCCAAGAAGCATCCTGAGGAGACAGTATATCTTAGAGGACAATAAAGAGGTCAGAGATGACAGGATGGTGAATACAGAAACTGATAATTAAAAGACTACTGGCAAAATCACCTTTGTGAAGAAAACAGCACTGATTTCTTAAGCACATGCAACAGACTTAAATCTCTTTATTCCTATATACCGCTCCCCCCTCTCTCCCATCCTCCCGCCCAAGCCACGTCCAGTGGTACCTGTCAAGGCGTCTGTGAGAAGCTCTAGGAATCAGAGGTTAACCGGTAGCTCAGGGCACAGGCCCTGCCGTGCCTCTCCCAGGCCAATATAGGAAGGGCTCAAGGCAATGAAGGTGACGCCCCCTCCCAGAGACTGACCTGGACAGCGTAGGAGATAGCGAGCCCAGCGTAGGCGGGGGGAATGCGCCCGTGCATGAGGACGATCATCAGCCCGGTGGTGGTGATCAGGGCGATGCTGATCAGGTCGAGCCGCACAGCCAGCCACCGCATTGCGCAGGTGAACAGGAAGAAAGGACTTTGGTTGTTATCCAGTAGCTCCTGGTACCTGTGAGGAAGGCGGAACAAAAACAGCAAATGCACTAATACCCAACCCAGGTCACGGATGACATCAAAGCTCGCGTAAATAATGAACGGGGCGCTAATATTTAAGTACTTCCTGTTTGTTGCTAAGAGAATGATGGGGAAACTTCAAGAACACAGAGCACTCTGCGCTCCACACATAGGAAGACATGGGTTTTCTAGTTTTATCCTTTCAAAGAAGCATATTAAAGATGTTCCGGGAAAAGGGAAAACTATCTACTTTAACAGCATAGTTTTGAAAAGCATGGAGGAACGAGACCAAATCTGTGCTCAATGTCAGAAAAATGTCTTAGGTCAGGGGTCACTGTCTCAAAGAAAGAGAGGTTACAAAGGCAAACTGCAGAAACGGCCCAAGGCCAGGAGAAGGAAGCTCTCAGACTGCACGCGGTTAAGTGGAAGTTGTCTGCTGACACAGCATCGTTGGGCAGAACCGTACCTGTGTGCCAAGGCCATGGGACAAAGAGCCAGGAGCGAAACAGAGCAAAAAGATGCAGACAAGCTCTGCCAGTGAGGGGGAGGCACTGCTATCGTCAGGGGTCCGAGAGAGCAGGCCAGACCCCATCGGGAGCCACACACAACTGGGAGCCCAGGGAGAAGTCTTTCGGGGCAAGTGTGCTTTGCTTTAAAAAAAAATCACATTTCTTTCTTATAGTAAGGTATGTGCTCTTTAGAGAAAATTAGAAAATGTGACCAAGAAGGGAAAAATGCAAAAGTCCAGTGATCTTACCAGTTAAAATGAGAGTTAATACCCGGCTTTCCAGCACTTTTTTCAAAGCACTTACATGTACATGTATGTATACACACACACATACACAGAGTTTATTTTAATCTTTTTCACTGACAGTTAAGATTATTTTTCTGAGTTGTTTAACCTAATCTTTTTACTCTAGATTTTATTTTAAAAATTAATCAGTTAATTTTTGGAATAGACAGTACATGAACAGGATGGACTACTTAAAAGGTATAAAAGTTTCACCATGAAAGTCCGTTTTTCTCCTCCCCATTCTCCAGCTACAGTTCCTCCTCCAGTGGCAGCTACTGGGTTGGCCAAAAAGTTCATTTGGTTTTTTCTGTAAGATGGCTCTAGTAGCGCTTAGTTGTCTTTAACTTCATTCGAAACAATTTTGTTAAATTGTATTGTGACAGCTGTCACATCAGTGTGCATTTTTTAAAAAACTTATCAAAATTGGTGAATTTTTGTATAGCCATTTTAATACTGAAAATGGAAAAAACAACATATTCAGCATATTATGCTTTATTATTTCAAGAAAGGTAAAAATGCAACTGACATGCAAAAAAAGACTTGTGCAGTGTATGGAGGAGGTGCTGTGACTGATCGAATGTGTCAAAAGTGGTTTGCGAAGTTTCGTGCTGGAGATTTCTCGCTGGACGATGCTCCATGGTCGGGTGGAGCAGCTGAACTTGACAGCAATCAGATCGAGGCATTAATTGAAAACAATCAATGTTCTACCACAAAGGAGATAGCCGACATACTCAAAATATCCAAATCAACAAAGTTATTGGTAAAAATGAAAACTGTGTCTTTTATTTTATGGGAAAAACCATACAGACTTTTTGGCCAGCCCAATATTAGTTTCTTGTGTAACCGTTCAGAGATATTCTAAATCTTATACATACAAACCCTCCCTTTTAGCACACTTAGGGTAGCATGCACACACATCACACTTTGTTCTCTCACTAATATATCTCAGAAGTCATTCTACGTCAATAGCTTTAGAGTTGCCTCATGTTTTTAAGGACCACGTAACATTTCACTCCATGAGTATACCATGGCTACGTCTTCTACTTCTTAAAGGTTTTATTTCACTTTTAGACAGAGGGGAAGGAAGGAAGAAAGAGAGGGAGAGAAGCGTCTATGGTTGCCCCTCGTACACCCCCAACGGGGACCTGGCCTGCAACCCAGGCCAAGAAACAGACAGGTAGGAGACCTTTCCGTTGGCAAGATGACGCCCAACCCACTGAGCCACACCAGTCAGGGCTACCACAGCTTCTTTATCCAGTCCTCTGTGGAAGGACTTTAAGTTAGTTCCAATCCCTTGTTAGTACAAATCTCCACAATGACTATCTAGGTACCTAAATGTCTCATATAATCAATATTCAACAATTAAATAAAATGTCAGTCCAATATCAACGACTATCTTTTGGTGTTCCAGAAAAAGCAAAACTCCATCGACTACGGCCAGTAAGGACCGAAAGCCAAGAGACTTCACATCTGTGTCTTTGTCTTCTCATCTGCTCAGAAGGGAGTTCCACCAAGCAAGTGAATTTTAATCAGAGATCAGCAAATCACTAGTACTCTTAGTAATGAGCTTTGTAATCCCCCATCCTGACCAACTAACCTGTGCAGAAATTCCTGCCCTTTGTTGTAGGCGTGGATGGTGGCGAGGCCCTGCACGCTGGAGGTGATGTGGGAGAGGAAAGGGGACTGCGTGATATTGTCCAGACGCTTCAGCTCTCGAATCAGGACCCTGGAGAGAGAACGAGTTCTGTGTCAGAGGGCAGAGGGCAACTCCGGCTCCGTCCTCTGCCCGGGAGGACACGAACCCTTCCTCTTTACCTGGACACAATGTGCAGAACTGCAAAGAGGATGACGAGGGGCGCCACCGCCACCAGGAACCACGGGAAAACCCCTGCGATCATTCCAACGCAGAAGAACACCAGGATGACGTTCTGGATGAACATCTCCGCCTGGAAGGGCAGGCGCACATCGACTGGGGACACCGTAAAGAAACAAGGGTCAGGCTATGGGGTTCCGCAGACAGGGAAAGCAGAACCAGAAATGTAAAAACAGAAGACGTTCCCCAAAACCCTGTCTGAAATATGTGTGTTGTCGTTCAGATAGTCGGATCAAAGAAAAACTTAGAAGCCTGGTTGCCCTAATTTTTCCTGTCCCAAGAAAATTTAAATATTCTTTCTACCCTGTGCCCTCTCTTGGGTTCACTGCGCTGTCCAATCCCTTTAAACATTTTCCTCTTTACAAAGTAATATATGCATCATCTTTATTCTTACCAAAACCAACATCATGGAAACTTTTAAACATACACAAAAGTCAAAAGAGTATAGAAATGCAAACATTTTGTTATCCACATTTTCTTCATTTCCTTTTTGGCTATCTCCTCTTCCTACCTTTTTTTGGAGGGGAGGGAACCGGGGTATTTTCATGCAAATCCCGGATGTACTGATACCACTGACTTTTTAATTTCAGCCTTTTCTCAATTTGTGTTTGTGTGTGTGTGCTGAGCAGAAATGGAATCACGCCACGCATCAGTTCTGTGTATCAGCGATGGCTTTGAGTCCTCGCTACCTGTGGCCATGGCTCTGCACTGCTTATCAACATCTGGAATGAAGTCCAATGGAGGCAGCACAGTGCAGTAAAAATATAGCTCCGGGGTCAAAAAGATCTGGGCTCAATGCCCAGCTTTGTTATCTAATAGCTCTGCAATCTTGGGCAAATTATTTTTCCTTTCTAGACATCTGCTTTCTCGTGCGTTCAGTGGGTGAAACAACACCCGCCGCACAGGGCTGCTGCGAGGACGAGGGTAAGGCATGTAGAACGTTCAGCACGCAGTAAGCCCTCAGGAAATGGCAGGGGGCGTTACTGATAGTCTGGGCTCCAGGAAGTATCTGGGTTCTGCTGCTGGCACAGCCCCTGCAGCACCCAGAAAACCTGCTAGAGGTTGCAGATGTCCAGAAAGCAATGAACTATTCCCCAAATAAATACATGTTTTGGAATCTCAGATGCCCCTGGTCCAAAGCCTTTATACTAACGCAATCCTCTGAATTTGTTTTCAGGTTAAATAAGATTGCATGAAAACTTAGACGAAAGGTGAAAAATCAGATGAGTCCTTCGCCTAAATTTAAGTTGCATCCTGGGAAAAATGCCCAGACTACAACGTTCCTGGTCCAGACACCAGCAGCCGCTGTGCTCTCGCAGTCCCAGGCTGGACAGGTCTGCTCTGTCCAGGAATGCCATGCAGAAGGCTGGAGGGCCCCGCGAGCCAGTGGTGAAATACCTTCATCCATGTCCCTGGAAAACCTGTTGAGAATCCTCCCCGTGGGGGTAGTGTCAAAAAACTTCATAGGGCTTCGAAGGATCCTTCGGAAAAGCTCGTCATGGAGCCGGGAGGAGGCTCGCAGTGTGCCCTAAGGGACAGAGCGCGAAACGATCAGGGGCCCGAGGCCCAGGGACCGGGGCAGGCTCGGTTCCTCCTCCACAGGACACCCGCTCCCCAAACTGCCTGATGGCCACGGAGGAAGGCGGTGGCTGTTAGAAAAAGGCCGAGGCTAATGAGATACAGGTCACTTCAGAGAAGGCCATCATGCTTCAAAGGAGCTCCCCTCCAAATAAACCCGAGAGAGGCCCGTCACCAGGGCGCGGAGAGGCAGAGCCATCACTGTGTACCTTGACAAAGACCACTCCTCGGACGGCTTTCAGGACCAGCATGACAGCCATGGAGAGGGCGTAGATGCTGGCATAGTACTGCATGTGAGGGTTGTCCTTCATGCTGTCGCTCACGGTGGTCGCGTTCCCGCGAGTGACGGTGGTGTTCTGTTCGGAGGCAAAGCTTGGTGAGGCGGGACTCCTATGGACTGCTGAGAACCCGAGCCCCGCTCAGGGCCTCTCTCGGCTCAAGGGGAGGGTGCAGGACAATCACTCTGGGACCTGGTGCGGCACAGCAGGAGAGCTTCGCCCCTCTCCTTCTCTCTTTTTTTAACGGATTTAAGGGCAGGCAGCCCACAGGTGTGCTCCTGACCAGCTCTACCGCTTCTTGAATTGGTCAGGGAGCAACTATCTTGCGAGGTTACGTTAGGGACTCATCTTCTTCATCCTGGGTGACCCTTGTCCATTGTGTCTTTTAATCGAAAACTAGTTTCCTTAAAGCATGGCCAGAGAATAGGGAGAGATGGCCATATTCTTAGACATATAATTTTTCCACTAATGAGTAACCTTACCCCACTTCCTTCCTTGATCCAGTAACTCAACCACCAGTTGCTGAAGGCGGTACTGCCCACGTTCAACATGAAAAGGGATATAATGAACAGGAAAGCCAAGGGGCCCCCAGCGGCCTGGATGTAGACGCCATACACTGACCATGGCACTGAACCCTGCCCCTTCTCTTCTACTTGCACCAGCTGCCCTAGGTAAGAAAGAAAGAAACACGAACTCAGAAGGAAAAAGCTACTTTTCCAAAATTAAGTCACCTACAAAAGAGCAAAATCAAAGAGAGCCTCTAGTTTCACAGATCAGAATTATTTCCTCTTTATCAGAGCATTCATTCATCCATTCAACATTTACTAAGCACCCCCTATAAACAGGCCCAGGATGAGGCTCTGGAGTAGGAAGGAGGAGTAAGATTGGGTCCTTCCCTTGAGATCCGCCTGAGGACCCTTCCACGGTCCATTACATTCGGCTCAATAAGCACATAATGCTACTAAGATGCGCTCGATGCAAGGCCAGAGCTATACGCAGGGCAGCAGGGAACATCCAGGAGGTGTACCTAACCTACTTGAGGAATGGTGGGGTGGTTAGCAGGGAGGTGTCGGGGAAGCCTTTATGTGTAGTATATACTGCACCTCGAAGGTCAGTGAGTCAGCCAGGTGGGGAGACAAGGGGCAGAGGAGATAACGTGAACATTGGCAGAGAGGTGGGGAGACAGCTAGACAGTAAGAACTGATGACCGAGCCGTCATGGCTAGAACAGGATGTGTGCCTGCGGAGTGGCAAGGGGTCAGGCCGATTAGGCAGGCTACGGCCAGAGGTATTCGAACGTTACCTTTCAAATTAGAACTTCTCAAGAGAGTGGGCTACAGGTGTGTGGAGATTTGACCATCCCCAGCCCTACTGGGCTAGATGGGCCTGGGATGGCCAGTCCAGTCACCTGCAGCAGACAGCCGCCTCCTCTGTGCATCTCAGTGCCCCACACAAATCATGTCACTTTCTCTGTGTGCCCCATCAGGAAAAAGATTAGAAAACACTGCTTTGAAAACGGGAGGAGGCCACCGAAAGACTCCGTGCAGGACGGTGAGTGGGATGGGCCCCTGCTTTCCGCTCTATCTCCCAGCCGTCAGCGTGGCGCACAGACAGCTGGGACACCAGGTGGGGATGATGAAGGCCGCACCAGGGCTGTGGCCACAGGGTGGAGTCTCAGGAGGTGCGCTCACAGGAGGAGAGGAAAGATTCGGGGATGGCGGCCAGGGGCTCCCACGTGTGGTCAGGTGACTGATGCTGAGGTGAGACCACAGAGAAAGGGCCTGCCAGGAGCCCTCTTCCTCCTCATCACACACCTTTCACTGCCCTGGAACAAGCCACACAGGCCAGGGACATGTTAGCTGTCACAAGTGTCCGGGTTTAGTGGCTGTGTAGATAAGAACAAATATCTAAGGACCTTCTGTTTCTTATACTGCCTCTGGCAGGAACCGACAGATGTCTACGCTTTGTGCTGTGTTTGCTCAGTGTGAATGTGAGTAAACTATCCTAGGTCACCCCTGAGTTCAAAATTGAAGTCTGGTTTATTAAAAGAAAGAAAAGAAGCAGGGAGTGGTAAATTAGGAGGCTCAACTCCTAACACCAAACACCTGCTGCAGTTTTAAGACCAAAGAAGTGAAAGCAGCGGCAAACCCAGGATTCAAAACCTCAAACACTTCAAACCTCAGATTCTAAGCCTCAGTGAGGAGGTGACAGGATAGAAAGAGAACTTCAAAACAGGACCGTGGGGCGGGGGCGGGTCAGGGGACTAAATGGTAAAGGGAAAAAAATACAATAAAAAACAAAGTTGAAAAAACCCCCTAAAAACAAAACAAAATAAGACTGCATTCTTTTGAGGGGAGAGAAAGTGGCAAACTGACATGCAGCTTAAAATTCACCACGGTGAAAATATCTACTGTAAATCACTTCTCTTTCTGCCAAGGCTTGTCCCAGCTGGGAAGATAGAGTGCAGAAAGACCAGGACTGTGCACGGGCAACGACAGGTGGGAAAGACCTGGGTGCCACTCCCTCCCATGGTCCTGGGGCCATCTCCAAGGGGTGTGCCACTCTAACCGGGAGCTCCTGAGAACACAGGCACCCTTGGGGCTGGGACACATCTGCCTTGGTTGGCACTGACTTCTAAAGAGCAGGGGTGAATCACAGGAAGGAAGGGAACATCTCTGCCCACCATTTAGTATTCCCGTACGCAGGTGACTCAGCTCTGATTACCTATACCTGCCCTACCCTACATGGGTGAGATAGGATCAAAAGGCTTTCTTTACTGCCTTAGTCTGTTTAAGCAAACAGAAGGTGCCGCGCGGTCTCCTGGTATTATGTAAGAATTCTGTTATTGCAGGAATATAAGGCCAGATACTCCCCAACACACAATGCTATCAAACATCATGAATCACACATGGCGTAACTGCTGACATGCTTTAATGACAAATCTAAAATCTCAGAAAAGGTCATTACCTTCCTCTGGCTTCACTGCTTTCTCCTTCTTCACTGATCCGGTTTTAGGACCCTTGTCTTGTGATTTCTTCTGTGAGCCACTGGTTTCCTTTTTGGAATTAATCTAATATTAAAAAAAAAAAAAGTGTCTCCAGTTATGACATAGCCATTCAGACAAACGTCCACATCACACTAGAGACTCATCTGTCAAGCTGCTGCTATTACTGCAAAGAGATACATCCAACTTCTTTTTTTTTAAGATTTTATTTATTTATTTTTAGAGAGAGGGGAAGGGAGGGAGAAAGAGAAGGAGAGAAACAGCAATGCATGGCTGCCTCCCACGTGGCCCCCACTGGGGACCTGGCCTGCAACCCAGGCATGTTCCCCAACTGGGAATCGAACCGGGACCCTCTGGTTCCCAGCCCGCGCGCGCTCAGTCCACTGAGCTACACCAGCCAGGGCTACATCCAACTTCTTAAACGGGCCGCCTGTACTTCTTTCTTGCACTTCCTCAACTGCTTCAGTCTTTGAGACCTGGGTTCCTACCCTGTTGACACTGCTCTTCCCAAAGTCCCAGAAGCCCCAAACCGCAAACACAGCGGTAGCCTTTCTGTCCTCATCCACTCCTACTTGTCCAAAGTGTTAAGGCTGGGGTCATTTCCATTCCTCCTGTCTCTGATCGCCACGTCACTGAATAAAATCAGAGAGCCTACCGCGCCCCGCTGCCACCACAGGACACCCTCAAACCCCCAGTCTGGCTGTAGGAGATGACCACATTCTGGCCCCAGCCTACTTGCAAGTTCCTCTCCCCTTCCCGGGGCTCCTCCTCCGATGCCACACTGATTTCCTGCCATTCCTCCCATCACCGTGACTTCCCACTTCTGTTCCTTTGTCCACACTGGTTCTTCACTGGGAATGACCCTCCCCTGGTCCCAAGGCAGTCACAGGTCTCCCCAGATTCAAATCTCACATCCTCCCTGGGGCAACTCCGAACTGTCTAGGCAATTTGTTAGTAGCAGTCTATCGACAGCACAGTTGCTATAAATGTGACCTGGTGCAAGAGCACAGCACCCTGGTCTTCCCCAGGAGACTGTGAGTCCCTCAGGGGCGTGGATGATGTCTCACTCGTGGTTATAACCCACACAGGGCCATATGCCCAGAACTTCCCCCAACAGGGCACAGAGGAACTTAGTGAGCATTCATCAAACGGAACCTGAGAGATTAGGAACTATTTAATGTTCTCCTAAGTTCCTCTTGTATCTTTATACAGAAAATTCTCTTAACATAGGTCACTGCATTGCATTCTATGCCATAGTCACCCTCATGACCCCAGGCTGCTTCCCAACTAGACTTTTTAAACTGACAGTGAAAAAAGTCACAAGACAGTATAAAATTGAGAGCCACACCTGGAACACAAGTCAGGACTCTAAATTCTGTATTTACTGCCATACATGAATATAAATGCACTGTCTAAAAAGAAAATGACCATTTGCTGCCCACTTACTAGAGTGAGGACATCACACATTTCATTTTATTGATGCAACAAATCTGAGAGGCAAGTACCATCCCCTTTTTAAGATGAGGAAACTGAAGCTCAGGAAAGGTAAGCGACAAAACCGAAAGTGTGCTCCTCCACTACCGCTCTTCGACTCTCAAAGTGTGCTGCTGAGGCATTCCACGCCTTAGCTTCTCTTCCTCTCATCTCTCCTCCCCGTCTACAGTGAGGAGGACTAATCTACAGTGAGGGAGGACCATGAATCCAATCTGCATCAGGGTGTCTCTATGGGAGTTACTGATGCCACTTTGAATGTCTGAGTTACTCCCAAAAGCCAAGAACAAATCAGCCATGAACAGTTAGTTGTATTGTACCTGAAATCAAACAGGATGACACCCAAAGACTCCCAGAAAAGATCCCAATAACTTCCCTCTCAGACATCAAAGTGACCTAGTAGCTAAGAAAAAGCATCCGGCCCAGCCTGAGTGCACCCCGAGGACCCAAGGCGACCACAGAATAAGGAGTTCGTATGAGAGCAGGTTGGCAGGAAGGAAGACCAAGCTCCTCCACTAACTCTAAGTGCGCACGCCCACGTGTTTGCCTAACTGGGAGCCGAGAGTAAAGCCATGGAAAACTGCCATCTTTCTGTGTGGCCACAGGGAGTGGGGCAGCGTGGCAGAGAGAGAACTTTAGAGTAAAAGTGCCCTTGTTAGTGTTAAAAAGGAACGGCCAAAATGGAGTCACTTTTGCTAAGCCACACCAGGACTTGGTACCTAACCTAAGTGCAGTTTCACCCTCTCCTAGGAGTGCAATTTTAAACCACTCGGTCTGGAATTTCCTGATCAACATTAGTAAGGTAAAGTGCCTGGTAAGACGCTTTGCCTTCCCCCAAGGGACAATGAACTTTGCCTGGAACAATCCACTCTTTTAAATCTCCTTGTCCCATGGTCTTTCCGCCTAAGGAAACCTTCCATTTTGTACCACCCCTGGGAGCATCCTTCTAAATTGCTAGTTAGGATGCTGCCTGATTCACTAATCACTTAATAAAGCCAATTAAATCTTCAAATTTACTGGGTTGAAGTTTGCTATTTAACAATAGCAAGCTGCTTAACTTTTCTGAGCTTCCATTTCCTCAGCTGTAAAAGTGAGGGATGATCCTATCTGGCTACAGAGCTCTGTTTAAATGACTAAATAGGACAACATCTATTTTGTGCCTAATCCAGTAACTGGGACAGAGCAGTTGTTAGTTAATGAGCGCCAAGTCAGCAGCCAGGATACCACGGGTCACTTTCAAATGTATACAATGTTTAATTTCTCTTTCCTGGTTCCTTAGTCACTTGTTTATTAAAAAAGGAGCTTCGTATGCTTCAACCACGATTATGGAGTTTTTGAAATGAAACTATGACTGAACAACAAACACACTGTGGATTCTGGGGAAAAAAAAAAATCTAACTGAAAGGAGCCTCACAGGGTGATCTAAACATTAATTCCTAATTCCTAACTGGGCAGGTCTTCTGGGTCATAATGCCCCAGGCCTTTACCTCCTTTCATAAAAGGTTTAAGCCAGCCCTGTCCATTGTCCTTGTGCATCTAGGTTAACAAATCCTTGAAATGCCAGAAGTAATCCTGTTTCCCAGACCCCTGTAAAGCTCAACTACCCTCAAGAGAACTATCATCTTGTTAATTATCATGTAATCTAATCTCTGCCTTGCTTTTTCCCACCTCCAAGTAATCTTCCCTAAACTCCTTCCTTAATTCCAAATGTACAAAAGAAACTGCAAACTGTCCTTCTCCAGAGCATTTGAGATCTTGCTTCCCAGCAATGTCATCGGTTTGGTTCAAATACGCTCATAAAAACCCTCTACAGGTTTGGTCGTTTCTTAACCTGGCAGCACACAGAGCCCACAACCTGCCCCCGTCGCTGCCTTACTAAGACGTTCTGGGTGACAGAAGTTCTTGGCTTGCCAGCCCCACAGCCCTGCTCTCCTAAAGTAGAACTAGCATGTAAACTGAAGCACAGCAGCCTGGTCATCAGAGAACAGGGCTCTGCCTGCAAGACACGGGCACTGACTTCAGCCGAGATCCGGCCATCACACTAAGGTCATGCCTCCCTGGCGAGAAAGGTGGGGATGCAAACGAACGCCATGTGATTCTTACCTCGACTGGGGGTGTCTCTCCCAGCAACAGGTTATTAAAAATGGTAGCATAGTCGCCACTGAGATTCATCAGTTCCTCATGGGTGCCCCTTTCCGTGATGCAGCCCTCTTTCATGAAGATCACTTCGTCACAATCGGCCAGGTACTAGAGATGAGGGCAGGGGTAACAGTGTTGTTGGTGTTTGTGCAAACAGTTCAGTCACTCAGACCTCAATCTAGTGGTTCTCACTCGGAAGCAACTGAGCCCCCCAGCAGACATCTGGCACTATCTGGAGACACTGTTGGTTGTCACAACTGGGGCGGGGTGGGGGGGGGGTAGGGTGGGGTGGGGGCGGGAGTGTCACTGCCACCTAGTGGATAGAAGCCAGGGATGCCCAGGACAGCCCCCACATCAAAGAGCTACCTGACCCAAAATGTCAACAGTACCACAACTGAGAACCCACTTTAGTTTATTATGCCTTGTGACGTAGTTCGTGCAGTTCCTCCAGTTTTTGACATACGTCTACTGGAGGAGCCACAGGCGCCTTGCATTAAACTGTACCCCTTTTACTACACTCAGAAGTACATGTATTTACTGACTTCCTGCGGCAGAGTGGGGGTTAACCTCCAGAGCTGACAACATAAGCACAGCAGGCGGCAACACTCTTGAGCTGCTCTCCAAAGCGGCTGCTTATCATGGAATGACAGCGGGAGAAGACCTTGTCTTCCCTAAGCAGTTCCCACTTAAATTAACATCATACTTTCCAAACGATCTCAGACCCAAACTCTACTTTCAGCCTACCCTTCTACTTCCTGATTTCTATGCAGAAGCTAACATGCTCCAAGGATCTGACTCAGATAGCCACCTGGGGCATTGGTGCAACAAAGCTTTATTGGTACAACGGGCCAGTCAGCTATTTGCTGAGTACATAAATGCTCATGGTTCCAAGCACTTCTAGGAGACCACAAAGGTACCAAGAAGGACAAAGCCCTACTCGCTGCCTCTGATTTTTCAAGCCACTGCAGGCAGCCTGGGGAAGGAAGAAAGCGCCATACCTGTAACTGGTGGGTAACGAAGAGAACCGTCTTGGACTTGAGGTGCTTCTGGATAGCACTGTTGAAGATGTGGTTGCCCACATGGGCATCTAAGGCACTGAGGGGGTCATCCAGGATGTAGATGTCCCGGTCACTGTACAAGGCCCGGGCAAGGCTGATCCTTTGGCGCTGCCCACCACTCAGGTTGGCTCCTCGCTCGCCAATCTACAGGAGCCCAGAAAGCACAGTGAGTCCGCCAGCTCAAGTCCAGAACTGGGCTTAGTGATCCTCCCCGTCACTGCTCCCCTCCTCCACCTGAAATAGCTCCTTCTACGGAACTCCCCACCTGGGTGAGCGGCCGCTATGATCCGCCGGGGCCCACACTGGACCTGGAAGAATCAGCCCAGATGCCTCTTTCTCTCTCACAACCACCTGGTTACTAATCAATCCTACATCTGGCCTTGCCAATCCCTGTGGACACCCCTCTCCTGTCCATTTTCTATGGGCAGAATAAGCTTTCCAAAACACAAAGCTGACCATGCCCCACTCTCGCTTAAAACTCTCCAAGGGCCCCGAAGGTCAGAATCTAAACCACCAAACGTGGCATACAAAGCCGCTTCCCCAGCAGCTCTCAGTATCCTTGACAAGCCCCTGGCACACCCTGGGATCTAAGCCATTTTAAATACTGTATATATTAGGAACACGTGTGACTACCGTCACGCCTTTTCCTGTGCTGTATCTGTTCACTCCCAGCATCCTCTCCTCTGCCAAATATCCCCGCCTCTTACACACTAACACTCAAAAGAAAGGGGCCTCTTTCATCAGCTTATGTTGTGCCTCGTGTGTGGGGGTCTCATCTTCTCAACTGTAAGCTTTCTGAGCGTGCAGGTGACTGTCCTATTCCTTTACATGCCCAATGCCCAGGAGAATCTGCACATGTTGCTGGCACACAGCACACACCTGATCAACGTTCCCCGATAAATGGTCAAATGAAGAAATACATCAGTTATCAAGTGGTGACTGGCCCTGTAACATTTAAAAACCTTGTCCTTAAAAAAACATTCAACTAATTAAAAGGTTTTCAAACTTGAGCAGGGATCAGAATTACCTGCGGGGCTTGTCAAAACAGGTGGCTGGGCCCCACCGCTGGAGTTTCTGACTCAGGAAGTCTGGAGTAGGGCCTAGGAATTTGCATTTCTAACAAGTTCCCACTGTCACTGATGTTGCTGATCTGAAGAACCAGTGAACTAATTAACACATTCACCAAATGTGGTTTGAGGGATTTTACTGAAATCAGCAGAATAAAAGCGCCAGCCCCAGAGACCTCCGGGGCTGGTCAGGGGAGATGTCTCAGGACTTAGAAGGCCAGTTCCAAAGACATCCCTCCAGAAACTGCGCCAGGGCAGAGAGCCACAGATGGGTTTGTGCAGCAGCCTCTTCCTTCTCCTTCTTTTTTTAAAAAAAATATTTTATTTATTTATTTTTAGAGAGAGGAAAAGAGAGGGAGAAAAACATCGATGACAGAGAGAAAATTCGATAGGCTGCCTCTTGTACGTGCCCTGACCAGGGACCAAACCTGCAACCCAGGAGTGTGCCCTGACCGGGAATTGAACAGGAGCAACCTTTCCCTTTGAGGGATGACGCCCAACCCACCGAGCCACATCAGTCAGGGTGGGAGTGGCCTCTTTCTTTCTAAAGGAAGAGGGAGCTCCGCAGACTGCATCCGGGTAAGCAGGTTGGCAGAATGCAGTTCAGGGAAGAAGTTCAATGTGCACATGCTTGACTCATGGTTTCAAAAGTGAATAGTGCAGAAAACATTAACTCTGAACCAACAACGAGCTTTTGATAAAAATCCAACTAACATATGAAATACTTACATGCTTAAAACCCGTGGTGTTGATATCCTGCCCTAAGGCACAAATGCTTGCCTAATATAAAGTCCCAGTGAAAGTGAATCTCACTGCGTAGGTTTTGCTCCTATGCATCTGAGATGTACTCCTAGGAGGCGGCTCTGATGTAGCCCTGCCACCCATCTTCCAGAATCCTCTCTGCTAAACACATGCCCCGTCAGGAGCAAAAGGCTCGTACCTCAGTCAGGTCGCTGCTGGGAAGAATGGCCAGGTCAGGCCTCAGGCAGCAGCTGTTCAGCACAGAGTTGTATCTGAAGGACAGAAAGAGACCCAGCATCAGGGACGTGGTTGGAGCAGAGCCTGCTGACTTGGGCTGCCTGCGTCTCACATGGCCAAGACAAAGTCCGGAAATCGAACATTCCTTGCCTTTCTTCATCAAATTCCTTCCCAAACAGGATGTTGTCTCTCAGAGTGGCATTGAGGATCCAGGCCTGCTGGGCCACGTAAGCGAAGGTTCCACTGGCTGCGATGCTGCCCTCCAGAAGTGTCATCTGCGGGGACAGCCACCGTCCAAAGGCGTCATAATGCAAACCACTATCCTAAGCCAACAGAACCCCCCGCCGCATTCCACAGTGAAGCCGAAAATTTCGGCAATTTCCTTGGATGCTTTTCGGACCCCAAACCAGACCTCACCTTTGGTCCTCAGAACTACATCAGCAAAGAAAGTCAGTTTCCCTGCTGGTTCACTCAGGTCATGGGAACCCATACAACCCATGATTTGAATGAACCAGCACTTAATTCAGCATCCCATAAGCTACTTTATATCCTTCCTGCCTAATTGCAAACTGTTTTAATTAAGGGAAGCACAGGCGGAAGGCCCTTTCCGAATCCCCTGGGGAGGATGCTGTGAGGATTTACAGCCTCAACTTTAGGGCAGGCCAGCTCATCTCCAGAATTAATCCAGGCTACTGGCTAGATCAGCTGACACTGTAAAGTGAGGACCAAAAGGAAAAAGTTCCAGTTAGACATCAACTAATATCCAGAGTATCCATACAATGATGGCGAACCGCCCCCCTCCCCCACCACGTGAAGAAACTGCATGATGAGCCATCCGCTTTGAATGGCGTTCTCAGTCACGGCAGTTGATATGAACTGATTTACCCATTTTATCTTCGTTCAGGGTTCCTTTTGGGACTGACAGTGACAAATCTGTCTTGGGTCAGGGCTGTTATTGGTTTGGCCAAAAAGTCCATTATGTTTTTCCCGTACTATGGCTCTAGTATGCTTAGCTGTCTTTAACTTCATTTAAAACAATTGTTAGATTGCATTGTGACAGCTGTCACTATGCATTTAGAAAAGCCTATCAAAATTGGTGAATTTTTGTGTAGCCATTTTCATATTGAAGATGGAAGAAGGTATGTCACAGTTTTGGTGTATTATGCTTTATTATTTCAAGAAAGGTAAAAATGCAACTGAAACACACAAAAAAGATTTGTGCAGTATATGGAGAAGGTGCTGTGACTGATCGAATGTGTCAAAAAGTTTGCAAAGTTTCTTAGTACTATTAAGATTTTGGTCAAATACTTCTTTGCTGTGGGGCTGTCTCACGCATCGGAAGATGTTTAGCAGCGCCCTGGCCCCTACCCACTAGAAGCCGACAGCGGGAGAGAGCCAACAATGCCGTTAAGGGGTGGGTATACGGGGGCGGGGGGGCAGGAGGGATGCAGAAGAAGGGTTTGTTTTGTTTCTACTTTTCCTGATTCTCTCCAGGAAATAAATTCATTCTTTCTGAGACTATTCCAAAGCAGAGTCCAGAGAAAGAAGCAAAAAATACCAAGGACAATAACAAAATCTTACCTGGCCTAAAATGGCTGAAATGAGAGATGTTTTCCCACTTCCCACACTGCCACAGATTCCGACAAGTTTACCCTGGAAAAAACCAGAGCGAGAGGGAGGTCATTAAAGGACTACCGACCACTCATCTCCGGGGACCTCTTATTTCTTCGAGGAAAAACACGTTAATTACAGTCCATCAATATGGAAACTGCCTGTCTGAGCACCAAGCAACTCACTGACCTTTTCTCCCTTGTCAGCCACCTACTGCATAGGGTTTCTGTGGAAGGGCACTAAGGTAACAGATGTGCAAGTTTTGGGGAAAATTAAATAGGTCACACACATTACGGTACCCCACATCACTTTTAAAAAGATCCAGCCCCTTTCCTACTTTGTTAGTAATCACGTTTTTTGATTGTTTATTTGCTTGTTGTTTTTGGAAGTGAGGACTCAAAAAATTACTTTTTTATGATTTTTTTCTTCAGGGCCTATAAATTATTTTCAATAAAAAAAATGTGTACTATTGCTTCCATTTTTTTTTCCTACAAAACATTTCCAAGAATCTGAGGAATATCTATGTCATCAATCCCACATAAGCATGGAAAACCAAGCCTGTGATTAACTGAAAATCCTCAGGCAAAATAAACAATGGGTTCTCAATGGGCAGTGTTAAAAGTTCTCAAGAATAGGCAGATGATTTTAACATGGCCATCTGTTTAGCAACCTTGTACTGAATGAAGTCCTACAGTAAAGGAAGGCATGAAGAGTGATGGTGCAGAAAGAGCACGGATTCTGGCCCTGGATGGTGTGGCTCAGGGGACTGAGTGCTGGCCTGTGAACCAAAGAGTCACCAGTTCAATTCCCAGTCAGGGTATAAGCCTGGGTTGCAGGCCAGATCCCCAGTTAGGGGCATGCGAGAGGCAACTGATCTACGTATCTCTCACACAGCGATGTTTCTCTCTTTCTCCTTCCCTGCCCCTCTCTCTAAAAAAATAAACAAATAAAAAGAAAGAGCACAGACTCTGGAGGCAGACAGGTCTTGATCTGAATCCCACCACCACTAGCATTTGCCAATTGTTTGATCTTGGCCTTGTTACTTAAACTAATACTGACTCTCTCAAGGGGCTTTGAGCAACTTGAGGAACGGAGTTACCCTTGTAGAAGCAAGTAGTGTCCAGTACTTAATAAAAATATGTGGCACAAAGTTTCTGATGTGGTCCCGGAGTTTGAAAGATTATAGCCTGGTAGTAATGAGAGGGCCAAATCACAGGTTCAGTTTCTGTTCCAGTCAGTTAGGTTTACATAAAGAAAACTCTGTTCTGATGACTAAATGGTGACTGAAGAAGATAACAATGAAGTAAGTGAAGATATCAGAAAACATTAAGTTCCCTTCCCCTCCCTAGAGAGGAGGGTGGGCCCTGGCTGGTGTGGCTCAGTGGATTTGGTGCATACCTATGGACTGAAAGGTTGCCACTTCAATTCCTGGTCAGGGCACATGCCTGGGTTGCGAGCCAGGTCCCCAGTTGGGGTGTGTGAGAGGTGACCGATCAATGTGTCTCTTGCACATGTTTCCCTCCCTTTCTTTCTCCTTCTCTTCCCCTCTCTCCAGGAAATTTTTACATTTTTTTTTTTTTAAAGAGGAGGGTTGGGAGAATTGTGGTCTCTCTTCAAAGAGCTAAAGTTCTGTGAATATGAGCTCTAATAGGCAGAATGAGGACCAATAGGTAGAAAGCAGGAGAGTAAATTTCCACTGACTTTGTGGACTAATCCTCTAGTAGCTGATTAGCAACCTGAAAGAGCTGTCTCAGTAATCAAGATAATCGTTATTCAACAAGAAGCCTGTTCAGGGTTAAATGAAGTAAAAAAGTGGCTTGAATGCCCTCCAAACAACCACTAGTTGTTTCCAGGGGTCTCACCAAGGACCACCTCCCCTTCCCAGTCGTCACTTTCAAGAGCTGGGAGCTCTTCATTCCCCCTGCAGTCTAGCTCTGGATCTGTGTGCGTGCGGTGACCTGACACACACCCAGCACTCCTACTTCCAGTTCTGTGGGTAAACATTTCTTATCCCTGCCCTTGGTCCAAGGCGCCCTAATGTTTCTCCTGGGCTAACTGTTCTCCTTGCCTCCTTGTTTGCCTACATCCTCTTCTGAATCCAGAAGCTAGAACGTTTCTCTCATATGTAAGTCAGTTCACATCATTCTTCTGCTCCAAACCCTCAATGGCTTCTCTGCCCACTCAAAAGTAAAGCCGAAGTCTCTGCCCCAGGCACCTACTACTCTCTCCCCCGCTCTGCTTCAGTCATATCCCTCAGGGTCTCCGAGCTTCTGTTCCTTCTGCTTGGAATGTTCTTCTTCCCTCAGAACCACATGACTCATTTCCTCACCCCCTTCAGGTCTGCGATCAAATACTACTTTTTAAACAAGGCCTTTCAACTCAGGCAACCTATTTAAATCGCAACCACACCCGCGCCCTGCCCCAGCACGCTCTACCACCTTTTCTCCACAGCCCACATCTATCTGACACACAGTACGCGGTCGTCTCCCCCGTCCCCGGTTTTGCCGGCTGTGGTTTCAGTTACTTGCAGTCAACTGTGGTCTGAAAATATTAAATGGGAAATTCTGGAAATGAACAATTCTTAAAATTTAAATAGTGTGCTGTTCTGGCTAGTGTGACGAAATCCCTTGCAGTCCCGCTCTGTCCTGCCCCGGACATCCTGGACGCGCATCATGCCTGGTTCAGAGCGATCTATTCTGTATACGCTCCCTGCCCATCAGTTGCTTACCAGCCGTCTCTGTTATCAGATCAACTATTTCTATACTGAAATGCTTGTGTTCGTAACCCTTATTTTACTTAGAAAGGGCAAGTGTAGCGCTTCTGGCAATTTAGATACAGGTTAAAGAGCAGCTGTCAAGTGCTTCCTGGGAGTGAAAAAGTGAAAGTTCTCAACTGAATAAGGAAGGAAAAAAAATCGTATGCTGAGGTTACTAATAAGAACAGATCTTCCATCCTTGAATTGTGAGGAAGGAAAAGGAAATGTGTGCTAGTTTTGCTGTTGTGCCTTAAACCGTAAAGTTATGGCCACAAGTGCACGGTAAGTGCTTAGCTGAGATGAAGGAGGCATTAAATTTGGGGGCGGAAGACACGAGCAGAAAACATATTCCCAATGACTGCAACGTGCTGCACCAAACAGCAGTGAGCCTACGTGGAGGCCTCAGCCAGGCGTCCCCTGGAACGGACGACATTTCCTGCAAGTAAGGGATGGTTATATAGATTCAGGAACAGGCTTGGACTGAAAAATGTAAAAATTTCCAGAGAAAGAGACCCACCTTATTCACCTAATTTTTATTACAGAATAGTGCTATAATTGTTCTATTTTTAGTTATTGTTACTCTCTTACTATGTCCAGTTTATATATTTCACTTTACTGTAAGTATGTAGACACAGGAAAAAACTACTAGGGCTCAGCACTCTCTGTGGTTTCAGGGACTACACGGGTCCTGGAACATGTCCCCCACTTATTTACTGTCTGTCTTTGCCCCCTGGAATGTAAGGCCCACGAGGGCAGGGGTTTTTTTTGTTTGTTTTTCCCTGCTATACCCAGGCCTACAACAGTGCCTGGCGCAGAGTTGGTACTCAAAAAAATGGCTGTTCAGTAAATGAATACGTTACTACTCTGGGACCCCCGGACGATGTAGCCCTCGACCTGGTGCTGGTGCCCAGTCACACTCTGTACTTTAAAGGCCTGAACCAGGAGTCCCTGTTCCAGCCGCTCTCTAAAGGAGGGCCTCCGAGAGACTCTGGTCCTGGGCCACCTGGGCTGTGATACGGTAACCATAGTGGTCCTTTAACGTAAGCATTAAAAATAAACAATTCCAACCAATTGTCGGTAATAGCAACACTGCAAATACCTATTGTGCTCCAGGTTCTGTGTTGTGCATAGCACAGTGGTAATGAGATGCTTACAGAGTTAGAATAACCAGAAATACGTATTACAGCTCACATACAACTATAATAACCAGGAATCTATTCAGGGCAAAATCTTGGAAAATCCACCTGAATGCTTCATTTCCTCGCTTACACAATGAGTACCTCGTGAGGCCAGCTGTCATTCATTTCTGTTGTTAAATGCCTAAATACTCCTTTTAGAAGTGGAGCTGGCCAGAATTGCTCAGTGGTTCAAAAATCACTCCCAGCCACAGAAGGACTTTTCTAAAAGCAACGGCAGCTGCCTGCTCTTGCCAGAATGGACACCCGGTAGACAGACAGGGTGTGGGGAGGCCGAGCAGTTACCTCTTCGACTTCCAGGTCGATGTTGTACAGTGTCCTCTGCAAACGGAGGCTCCCCAGGTGGACCTGCTTGCCCTCTTCCTCCTCGGGACTGGGCCGTTCGTCGCTGTCCAGGAGGAGGTGGCCCTTCTGCTCTGCCAGCACCGCCTGATGCTCAGCGCGCTCCAGCTGCCTCACCTTCTCTTTCTTGCCCCTGGCAGCCCTCTTGTCTTTTTTCGTTTTGGGGGTCAGCTTGGGTGAGTTCTGGATACTGGAGTGGGAGGAGTCCCATGCCAAGGTGGCATTTTTCACCTCTATCTTGATGTGAGGACTGGCTGGTTTTTTCTTTATCATGTGAACCTCTTCCATCAGAAACAAACTCTGATAGGAGTTGTGAGAGAGGTGCAAAGATGAGACACTGGATCAAGACCAGGGAGACAAGCCTAGGGCGTACACTCACGCAGCAAAACACATCAGGCTATACAGTGGAAGGAAGCTGAAGGGCAAAAGGTAGCTCATTAGTGCAGCCCAGCCTCAGGCCCAGTGAGAGGTCACAGGGGTGTGGGGACACCCTCCGGAGGGACAGGGCCCTGTCAATGGCCCAACACACTACCAATGACATGCCTTTTCATTTCCTACCAGTCTCGTGTGACCAAAAGACATTTAACTAGCCCGTATATGGGTCCTCGTTCTCACCCGTGAGTTGCTGAGTTGCAGTGGGAAAATGCAAGCAGAAAAACCGAAGGGCGCGCTGCTCTCCTCTGCAGACGCTCGTCATTCTGTTTCCCTTCCAGACCACTCCTGCGGAACCTCAAAGCCCGTGCACTTCCCCCACTCACAACATAGCACAGGCCTGGGGGGTGAGGCTGAGCTGAGACTGTGACCAGGCCTAGCTTGCTCCCAGTTAAAAGAAGCGCCTAAGGTTTTATCGATGGCAGAATACACCTTCTTGCCAATAAGCTCTCATGTCTTCAAAATCCTGCCTTGGAACTTGTGGAAACTCAACCAACCAAAGGAACGGACTGGGGTGGAAGTGAAGGGTATCCTACTCAGAAACATCCTTGAGAAGAGGGAACAGAACTCCTTCCCCCCAACTCATTCCCAGGGGCCCACTGAGTTCTGTTATGGGGAGAAAACTGAAACGCATGAAAAGTCAAATGTTTCTGAAACCAGATCAGAAACACTGACCAAAATGAATCTCAGCTCGGGACTTTGATGTTTCCATGACTTTGAACCCACTTCTGACAATTCTCTTAAACAAGTGATCTTCCCTACAGAATGGTATCCCAGTTGGAGTCCCAATATGACTTAAAAAAAATTTTTTTTAAATAAAGAAATTTACAACATTAGAAAGTCTTTAGAGAAAAGATGACTTTTAGGGTCAGAACTCTCTAGTTACTGGGAACACCCAACTATTTTAAAGCATGCAGGTGCTATTGTGTCATATAATCCTCTTCCCAGAGAGCAAGCCCTTTCTGCTGAATCCTAAACTTCTAAGCTTGCTCTTTTCCTCCTTTAAATTGCCAGACCTCCTATTTATTTCTGATCCCCAGTCTTCCCAGAAGTGGCATGGTTCTAAATCTCCTAGATAAGCCCTGGCTGGTGTGGCTCTGTGGACTGAGTGCCAGCCTCCGAACCAAAAGGTCACATGCCTGGGTTGCAGGCCAGATCCCCAGTTGGGGGCATGCAAGAGGCAACTGATAGATGTATCTCCACACATCAATGTTTTTCTCCCTCCCTTCCCCTCTCTAAAAATAAGTAAGTGAAATATTTTTTAAAAATAAGTAAATTGCGCCCAGCTGGTGTAGCTCAGTGGATTGAGCGCGGGCTGGGAACCAGAGGGTCCCGGTTTGATTCCCAGTCAGGGCACATGTCTGGGTTGTGGGCCAGGTCCTCGGTGAGGGCCATGTGAGAGGCAACCATACATTGCTCTTTCTCTCTCCCTTCTCCTCTCTCTGAAAATAAATAAATAAAATCTTTAAAAAAAAAAAAAAAAAAAAGTAAATTGCCCTGTCTGGTGTAGTTCAATGGACTGAGCATGGGCCTGCAAATCAAAGGGTGGCCAGTTCGATTCCCAGTCAGGGCACATGCCTGGGTTGCAGGCCAGGTCCCCAGTTAGGGACACATGAGGGACAACCACACATTGATGTTTCTCTCCCTCTCTTTCTCCTTCTCTTCCCCTCTCTCTAAAAAGAAATAAGTAATATATTAAAATAAATAAATAAATAAATTTTCTACATAAAAAAATAAGTAAATAAATCTCCCAGATAATGTTCACACTTAGTCAACATAAGTTTAGCTTCTGAAAACAGCTGTTGATTTCATTGGTCCAGAGCCTTTTCTTCAAAGACTGAGCTAAGAATAAAACGCCAGATATCGTGACCAACTTCACATAGTAAAACCATATGCTGACAGAATTCCCACCATTTCTCTCCCCTAAAGAGTTACTCAAAGGGCTTTTTAAACCTCAGTGGATTATCTAAAAATGTGCTCATGCCTCCAGTTTGCACAGCTTCTTCTCCGCGTCTCCTTCCCACATCTCCCTGCAGCCCGCGCTCTTCCCAGGAGGATTTCGGCTTCGGATCCCTCTGCATTGGTGTGCTGAGTTACACCACTTGAATGTGTATCTACATGGGTTGGCAGCCACCAGGACAACAGAATCTTAGAGGTACAGAAACCGCACACCTCGACTTTACCACCGGACAACACTGACCATCAGACCACCCTCATTCACCGGAAGAATCAAATCAGAATGTATCTGTTAAGCATGAGAGAGGTCTACCTGTAGGGTTGCCAAGTAACACACAGGATGCCTAGTGAAACTGTGATTCCCAAGCAACAACAAATCATTTTTCACTATAAGTATGTCCCATGCAATTAAATGGGTATCTTGTGTTTTTATTTGCTAAAGCTGGCAACCCTACAACTGGTGACCATTTTATCAGGAAAGTCACAAGGTGGCTTCTCACTGTCTTTCTACAGGTTATCAGCCTTGTAGAAGGAAGAGGAGGGGGAGGGGGAGTAGAAGAGGATGGGGAGAGGAAGGAGGAGGCTGGGGAGGAGGAGACGGCCAAGAGGAATAACACAGAAGGGGACTGAAGTCTCATGGGGCATGTAATAGAGCTGTGGCGGATTTTGTTTCCACTATTAACTCTGACACTTCCTGGACAGAGGAAGGACTATGTTGAGAAAACCCACTTGCTAATAATTAAGTCCTTGCTAGTAAGTGAAGAGAGCCGTCAAGAAACGAGGAGAAAACAAATCTACACCACAAACTCCTATTTCTTCACCTGAAATGCTATCGATCAGCTCACTAACACTGAGGGGGACAAATCTGCACTCATTATCATCTGCTTTCTTCCATGACTGGATATTATGGGGCCAGCAAAATGAAGCTCTGGTTACAATCAGACCATTTCCTTTTCTATGGCTGTGGCTCTTCACCTTCTAGCAGCCAGGCTGGGGTGAGGGAGGGCAGGGGTGCATTTTGAGTCCAAATTCACCAAGTTAACCACAAACAAGTAGAATATAAATAAATCTTGGAAAGGTATTCATTCTTCTTCAGCGGTAAACCCTATCTGTTTTCTCCTGAAACACCTGAGCCTCCCGGCTGCCGGCACCGCTCGAGTTGCTGCAGGTGCGCAGGACTCCTCTCTGCAGCGGCTGGTCAGAGTCCCCGCCCATCCAGGTGCGGCTCCTTCTCTTTTCTTAGGTGTTAATCACTTTCAAATACCCATCTCCTGCTACCCTTCCACATACAACCCCCTCTGGCATCATGTATTTGTATTATTCTGGAGGCACAAAGAACCCAGGCCATGAGCCACCCCAGAAAAAAACCTGATACTTAACTGCATTTCTCCACGTGATCTAGTTGTATGACTACCCCATGTCACGGAAGTCCCTCCCCGCATCATGAGTGGCGACCACAGGCCAGGAAAAGGAAAGTATCCAAAAGGGCTCAGCACACTGACCAGTCAAAATGAGGATAGCATTTTGGTCGAGGTAGGCAGTTGATCAAGGCGAGAAAAAGCTGACAGTCACCTGACAGATCTGATCTAGGTCTGAACCCCTTAAAGGCCCAGTATGTTACACAACACATATCCACGCCCCATCCAGGCAGAAGGGACCAGCTCTGAAGAGAAGCACTGAAATCTGGGGAGCCCCAAACTAGGTGGGCCATCTACAGAAGGCAAAAACCCATTTATTGGAAAAGGTGACTAGTTCCATCCCTTAAGTCAGCCTCCTCCACTGGCCCCTTTCTTACCAACTTGCCAAAAGGCTACAAGTGGACAACAGCCAAGGTCAGCCAGCCTGTGTGGCCCACTGGAATAAAGGCAGCAGGCAGTTCTGCCGGGGACGGCTTCTGACATGGAGGAGGAGAGGCGAGCCACTCACCTGGAACCTGTCGGCAGCAACTGATGCTTCCGAGAGGGATTTTACTGAGAACGGAGTTACTTTCAAAGCAAAAGTCATGGAATTGAAGACAGTCACCACGGTGAAAGCCTGAAAAGAGGAAAAGAGAAGAAACTGAGGCTGACAAGGCTAAGCAACTAAAATCACGGGATGTCATCAATTACCTTTCAGGTTTAAGGAAGGCAGCCACTTGACTCTCAAATGTTGGTATGAGGCAGATACATTTCTTTAAATCCTCACCTGAGGATATATTTATTGATTTTTGAGAGCGAGTGAGAGAAACATGGATGTGAGAGAGAGAGACATTGATCAGTTGCCTCCCCTATGCGCCCCAGGGATCAAACCTGAAACTTAGGCATGTGCCCTGATGGGGAATCGAACCTGCAACCTTTTGTTGTACAGGACGACGCCCCAACCAACTGGGCAACCCAGCCAGGGCTGAGTCAGATACATTTTTTTAAAGGGAGAGCTTTTCTGAGCACTTCGATTAAAATTTTCAGCAAATCTGAATCACAGGATGATTTACATTTTCAGATTTAAACCCGAAGCTGAGCTGACTAAAAACCACCTGTACATCACTTGTACATTAGTGCTGAATCTTTACTCTTCCACTTCTCAGCTTAATCACACAAATGAAGAAATACCTTCTGATTATTGGGGGAACCTCCAAACCCAGAAATGAGAGGACCAGAGCATCCCTACACGTGGCATCTCTAAATTTCCCCAACCCCGAGGGCTTGCTGACCTGTGCCGCTGTGAGATCGAAGCCCAGGACCATGTGCACAGAGAAGGTCACCACGCTGGCGATCACCATCACGATGGGAGCCACACCGACGGTGATGCTCTGGAAGTACCCGGCTTTTTCCAATATCCGCCGTTCCTCCTCTCGGGTTTCTGAGAACAAGAAGGAAGCCAGTTTCTAAAAAGCGAGCCAAAAGAAACCTGCAATGTTGCTTCTCGGCCACCAAATACAACTCAATAGGTCTTCAGCCACACACAGGTTTTAAAACGACCCTCTAACACCGGTGAGGCAAAGACTAGGTCACCAGGACTATCGATTCCTATCATTATACGCTGGCACACAAGCCTGAGGTCTGAAATGGATCAAATCACAGGAGTGACTCTAATAGCCAACTGCACTTCGTATCTACACAACCATCACCTTCTGCCTCAGTCTGATTCTCCTTACAACTTTCTTCTGTACAGAAGGATCAAACACATTAATTGTCCCTGCAATTGGCAGTTTTGTTTGCTGGCCTGGCTGCTGTTTATTTCTTGCCTAGGTACTTATAGGAAAGACTGTGCAACAGCAATGAGAATTAAAAGGAGCTAAGGGGCCCGGCTGGTGTAGCTCAGTGGATTGAGTGCGGGCTGGGAACCAAAGGGTCCCGGTTCAATTCCCAGTCGGGGCACATGCCTGGGTTGCAGGCCAGGTCCCCGGTGAGGGCCATGTGAGAGACAACCATACATTGCTCTTTCTCCCTCCCTTCTTCTCTCTCTAAAAATAAATAAATAAAATAAAAAAAAAAAAAAGAAAAGGAGCTAAGAGTTCTTCGAGTGCCTGCTGTCAGTGGGTACTGAGACTGGAACTTCCACACAAAAAGCAGGAGGGTGACCGATGGGTGAAATACAACTGTTGTGGGCAGAATGATTTTCTTAAATAGTTGCCAAACTGACAGCCTTATTCACAGAGCAACCATAGAGTAATGAGACCATGATGGAGGAAGTACAGTAAAAAAGGGGTGAGGTATTTTCAAACAAATTTCTACACTTAAAGGAAATTCTCCTGAGAGGCTGTGCACTGACCCGAAGGTATCACACTGCCCAAGACACTGGGAACCGCCTTCAGCTAGCTCATGAGCCGTATTTTTTTTTTTAATATTCAACTCATCGCTTTAACAGTTATCATACACCTTGTCCAAATCCATAATGAGCGAGAATGCGCCTTTCAAACTAACACACACGGGTAAAGATACCGAAGTTAGGAGCAGAAGGATGAGTGGAATCTCGGAAAGGTTACGAAACTATAGAACCTGAGAGCCAGAAAGGCCCATCGGCGGTCACCTTGCTAACAATGTGCTTCGCAGATTTCCAGTTAGCATACATTTGCTCCATTTTTATTGGCAACAAACTCACTGCTAACTGAAGCAGCCTAATCCACTGCTGGACACTTGTGAGTGGTCCCTCTCTGGATGACTACTCACATATAAAAGTTTATGAAACTGGACACAACGCTCCTGGAGCTTTAACTGACAAACCAAGCAGTGAAAATGAAACAGCTTCCTTGGTCTGAACACGGTAGTTCCATTCAACGTAAAATTGCATTTAACTTTTTAGCTGTAGTGTATCCAGGTCAGCTCACTATGAGGTTGTGGTCAATGAACATATCTTTTATACGTAAGTTAAGTTTATATGTAAGTGTATCTTCTTTTTTAAACTCTAAAGTGTCTCTAAATACATCCCTTTTACGTTTCACCTCTTTTAAAGGCCCATCATTCCAACTTTTGCTGAGAATTGTTGAATGCTCAGTCTGTGCTAATTACTCCTCCAAGCTCTGTAGAATTAACATGTCACATTTACGTCTGCGTTGAATTTATGGATCATGACAGGGACAGACCCTGAGAACCTTGTAACTCAACATAAGGTAATTGACTGAAAAGATAAAAATAAAACAGGCCGGAAAATCCTATGAGTGAGTCACTGAGCTAGTCCAGGGTCCATCTGTCTTGATTCCTCACCTAGCGCTCTCCCAGCACCCCCCTCCCCAGGATCTCACACCAAACTGCCGCTGGGGCACACGCACCCCCAGAGCACAGAGGGCGGCAGTGGAGCTCTCGGCAGCCGCTTGGGACTGTTTTCTGAGACGTCACCACGGCAGACCAGAAATGGCCCGGGCGGGGTGAGAGTATGGGACAGGGATCTTTGAAACTGAATGAACTGCTCAGGATGAGCTGAATTACCTTGGTGGGGAGGGTGGAAATCACAGTGTTCTCAGGTCTCAATTTCCTCATCTGTGAGACGAGGTCATGAGTCCAAGTGGCTAAGATCCTTACCAATGTAAAGTTTGGAAGATATTATAAAACCTAAGTTATTATGCTCCCATGACTTTAGGGTTCCTGGTAGCTAATGTGCTCAGGAAGCAGAGAAGTCAAAGTCCTCCTACCACATACACATGTGACATATGCACACTCACTTTGAACACTTTGAGAGAATGCTTTGACCCAGGCATACATTTTAATAAATTTAATGTAGGTGAGGACTTCATTCATTTTCTGGACACGGTCGTCCGTGGTGGTTACACATTTTCTTCTGAAATATGCAGTGATCCGGGATACAAACATCTGAAAGGAAAAAGAGGTGTTATGCTAAATCAGGGCTTATCAAAGTTAAGAACTGTCTACTCTTTCCAGGAAATAAATCTGTTTAAGATTTTTATAAGTCAAATGAGTGCTGTGCAGTTGTACTGTTTTTAATAAAAATGGTTTATTAAATTATAATCAAATGTTATTTAATTCTTATCCCTGTGTAAGACACATATTATTCTTATGTAAGCACAGACCTTGAGTGCTAGCAAAAGGGAGCAGGAGAGCACTATCAGTTAGTATGAACTTGAGGCAGAGTGACTCAAGCACTCCTGGGTTACCTGAGGGCAGGGTTCACCTGCTGGTCTTTTCCTTCACTCAAATTTTCTCTTTTTAAAATCTCTACTCAAGCCCTGGCTGGTGTAGCTCAGTGGATTGAGAGTGGGCCTGCGAATCAAAGGGTCGCCAGGGCACATGCCTGGGTTGCGGGCCAGGTCCCCAGTAGGGGGGCGCACGAGAGGCAACCACACATTGCTATTTCTCTCCCTCTCTTTCTCCCTCCTTTCCCCTTTCTCTAAAAGTAAATAAAATCTTAAAAAAAGAAAAAAAGAATAATAAATAAATAAAATCTTAAAAAAAAAAATCTCTACTCTAGCAACGCCTCGGTTCCTCAAGTTCAAATTCTGCCTGTGTGGACTGGGCACTGTCTCTAGCTCCTTCTAGACTTTTCCAACCCAGGATCTGCTTTGAGGAAACTTCCAATAGGAGATGTGATACTTCAGCGGTGCCTACTATATATAACCCAGTGGAAGTAACTTATCTCAGGAGAAGCTGCCAAAATACAGCAAGAAGGCTTACTCACCATTGCTGGGTAAAAGAGAATAAAAACAGCTGATCCCAGAAAGCCTGTTGGTCCCAGAATAATTACGTTATAAATCATGCCCAGGATAGCAACTATGGGTCCTCCGGCCAGCAAGCTGCCAACAGCGGCGGCCTCGAACATTCTCTGCCCGTCGTTGGAGCACAGGTTGACGAGCTAGGAGACACAAAGAACAGTGAGAGGAGCCTGTGAGGACGCAAGCCACTTGTGTCAAGAGGAGGAAAAAAGACAAAGCAGGGACCTAAAGGAAAGAAGGAGCTCGGCCTGGGGGCGGGGGGGGGGGCTTTCTCTCTGCCCTGAAGCAAAGACCCCTTACTCACCTCACCCACAGACTTCTCCTTAATGTTCTTTAACTTAAGGATCTTCTTAAATGCCATGGTGAGGATGGCCCCCCGCAAGCGGACGCCAGTTCGGTAATTCAATGCCCAAGTCAGTGCGAGCGACCAAGAGCGCACGATTTCTGTCAGGAGGAGGCCCAGGACTAACAGCAAGCTGTACTTGAGGTTAGAGTCTGTGCCCTGGGAGTACTCCAAGAGGTGCTTCACCATGAAGGCCTACAGGGAGAAACACACGCCGCTGTCAGCACCTCCACAGCACCCACACACCACGCAGCAGCTTTATGTTAAGTTAGAAAGAGGAGGCAGCTCCACTGTTCAGTGGTAAGTGGATAAGCAGGGAAAACCTCCTTGGAGGACAATCTGCCTGCAGTTATTTACTCGGGGCGTCTTGCAGGAGGTAGTTCCGATTTGAAATGTTCTTCTTTAAGGACACCACCACAACCGATACTCTTTCTAATGTAACATAAACCTGTCCATGAGCTGAAATTAATTCTAAACACATGGTCATTAAAAAAAAGTATATATTTGACCTTATTCCAGCATCTCCACACATTGATACATTTCTTTAAATGAAATTAAGAGCCCTTTTTTGGATCGTTTCAAACGTGCTTATTTGATAAAAAGGAACAGTGTACCTACAGTTGGACTGGGGAAGAGTGAGAAGTGCATTTGCAAAACATTCCTGAAAATAAACATCAGCAGTTTAATAGCACAGAAGGGAGCAAACAAAGCAGACTTTCACAAATCCAGAGACCCTCCCGCAGGCCCTCCCCACTCCCCGCTCCCTCCCAAAAACAAAAACATGTTACCTCAGGTAGCATATGTCTAACACCACCTGCAGTGAGGAAGGCAGCAGCCCCCAAGAACCACCGCGTGCCACCTCCAGCTCTGAGGTCCTGCAACGCCGGAGCACACACTCACACAAGGCACATTCAGCAACAGGATTAAATACCAGCAAGTGGGAGGTAATGTACTTTTATTGAAAATGAAATAAAAAAAAGTACCATCTTCAAAGAGCATCTCACAGACACTGTACAACAGGAGGAGCATTGCAGTAACATACATGGGAACATACAGAGTCAAGTTATACAAGGCTAGCCATCTAACAGGCATCTGGCCTCCGCCCGCTGGATTAGCTACACACAGTGGAAATACAGAACAGAGCCAGCATCTGTTTCCAGAGTCCGGAGGAGTACATCAAGCTGACAGCACTTAACCGGTTAGGGCTCCTGACGCTGCAGTGAGGCTGCAATGGAGTAGATTCTCCAGGAATAAAGACCTTGCTGCTAAGGAAAGAGAATTAAAAACAAAACAAAACAAAACAAAAAAAAAAAACAAAACCCAAAACTCCCCAAAGCAGTAACTCTACTTAAAATTGCTGACACTACTGGTTTACTAGGCTGTGAGGAATGAATGACTTCTGCTCAGGACAGAAGACAAAAATCGAGGCCTCAAGGAAAAGCGGTTGGCATCCATTGGTCTTTTCAAGTCCTTGCAGCTAAAATGGATCTTGTAAAAAATGAAACAAAACAAACCACAGCAAAAGAAAGTCAAACCAATCCCCCACCCAGAAGGAAGAAAAAAAAAATGAAATAGAAACCCATCTACCCATCTACCCCGGAACCTTCTAGCAGAGGGCACCGGAGCTGGAAGCCAGCTCTGATTGACAGACAAAAATGGAGGCCAGACACAAGTGTCCTGAGGCAGCTAACGCTGAATTCCAGGACCCAGTACTCGCGCTGGGTGAGTTGGGATTTCTCACTTTTCCTGAGAGGAGGTTGTTAATACCAGATGTCCACTAGACCCTAAGAGATCCCCACCAATCAGATTGATGTCAAGTCTCTGTAAATAACCTGATCATGTCAATAGGAGATTTCAGATGCCAAGAACTATTGTATTCCACCTTTCCCCTCCCTCCCTCCCTCAGATTTTTAGGTTTATATCCATTGTTTGGGTCACCACTGCATACGGCTGGGCTGTTGGTTTACTAGCAAGAAGATTGGCTTCTTTTCCAGTATGCAATCCAAAATGCGGAACTGAGTCACTGAGTGGCAGGGTCAAAACCCCATTTTCCTCACGTGAAGCGACTCAGTAAGATGGCGGTGCAGTAAAGCATTTTCTCATACACCTCGGCACTGACGGAACAGTCTCCAAAGGAAGGCGTGAAAGGACAGCAGGATGTAGCTGGGGGTTCTTTCTCTCTCATACCTTTAGAGTGCCATTTTTCAGCACGGTAATAGCATTAGTACCTCCCACAGGGGAGGAGCCGGGGAAGGTAAAAGACATAATGAATGAACGCTTACACTATGCAAAACTTTCAAAGGGGGAGGGGGAAGAAAAGAGGAAACAGCAGATTAAAGAATTTCCAACACATAGGGTTTTTAAAAAACAATTACATTTCAAACCATTTTTGTATGGGATAAAGAGGAAAAAAAAAGGTTTTCATGGCAAATCCAAACAAAATTTAGTTTTAAAAAGCTACAAATATTATCATGTCAATTTAAACAAACTGGGAGAAAACTCGAGATGGTCAGCATAGCTGTCTGGCTGTGGAAAACATTCCCAGTGAATAAACATTACCTTACCTGAACTCTTGGCGAGAGATTCTGCCCAGCTTGACTCTCTCATTCTGACCGCAGAATACAGCCAATCCTGAAAATTCTAAAGAACAGCTTCTGTCACTGGTTCCACTACAGAGAGACTCCCCCCAAGTCCAGATTCTGACAGCACCAAGCAAGCTGCAGCTGGAGAGAGGTTGGAAGGGTGGAAAACTTACCTCTCTAGAGGCTTTTCACTGTCCTTTCCCCAAAAGGCCCTTGAGCTGAGTTAGCATTCACCAAGAGATATAGCGCTGCAGGAGGCAGCCTTCTCTCGCAGATCTACAGGGTGGATGCTAACTCTTTACACACACATCATAGGTCAGGCCTGGTCTTTTAAAACTGTTTTAATCCAAGAAGGCCATAGATCATCTCTGTAAATTCAGCAATTTGGCCCCTCGTCTTAGGTCAGGACCATACCTTTACGAATGCTGGTATTCTATTAACGTTATGGTGACCCTTGGACGCCTGGCATAGCGTGCTGGTCCGCTGGCGTCACTGAATCCTCGGATCATTTTGATCAGAAATGTCCAGCCCTGGCTGGCCAGTAGTTTAAAAAAAAAAACACAACCACTTGATTGGGTTTCATCTGTTCTGCATATGGCTACCAAGGTTCAGTGAGGCCTGAGGGGAGATGAGAAATATGCCATATTCATGGAGTGGGTTCTTATGTAGATTTCTGTAAGAGCAGACTAAGCCAGTTTGAAAGTTGTGCCACATTAGCAAATGTGCAAAAGTCTAAAAGCGATGTTCCTGGAAAGGATTTAAGTCCACAGACAGAAGGTATGCTCATTGCTAGTACCAATCTCAAAACCAGCCTGATTGTTCAATTTCCAATTGGAAAGGAATTGATTAGAATCGGAGCTCCAAAAAAGATGTTTGCATTCGTTGCAATTTTAAATGATTTTATCAATTAGAGAGACTGTGGACAACCATTGCTTTGTCAACTGTTCTCAGATACATCTCATGAACTCATACAGGCCTCAAGGTACTCTTCCCCAAGCGCGGAGAGAAGGAAAAGCATGCTGTTGTTTTCCTATTAAAGGAAGACTCTCTCAGCTTTCCTTGGCATCTAGAAGAATTTACTAAAGATTAGTATTTCAGTGAGCGGTGCCTTAAGAGAGAGATTAAGGAATACACAGATGCTCAGGGGAGTGACTTGTAGGCCCCAAGTAAACATGCATAGGTAATTTTTTCCCAAGTGAAAAATTAAAATCCCAACAATCTAAGGAATAAATTTTTTTTTGGTGAGGGGAACCAAAGAAGTTCTTGCATTGTCCAAATGTAATCAAAAAAAGCCTACATAGCGAGCTACCCAGTGGACAGAACTCCATGAGAGATCAGAGCAGCCACCAGCCCTGTAGTGAAACAATGACAGAAGCTCTTCTTGGGGGAAGTCGGCCCTAGGAAAACGTTTGCCATTTTGGTCAATAACATAATATTCAGTTACATGGTCCCTCTTCCTTAAAACTTACACAAAAATGTGTTAGTTGGTCAAGGTAGAAACCCAGTAACAGAAAAGTAGTGTTGTCTGCTTCAGAAAAAGAGATCAAAACTTTTTTAAAAGGCATCAAACATTAAAAAAAAAAACAACAACAAAAAAAAACGACAGCAGAAAAATTGTAAATTAGTTTTACCTAATCACTATGCATCTTAGGCACATACTTACCAAAACCATGAACCTCCAGCTTACCCACACACGGAAAATGCACAGTATAGTAGCACTACTGCTCCGATGCCTCAAGGCAAATATGTAGAGAATAGATTTAATCAAAGTCTCAAGTGTAAGGCAGCACAGCAGGTGTAAAAACAGGTGTCCAGAAAACAGGGTGTATATCACTCTTAACTGCTCTGCTTCAGTACACACTAGGAAAAAAGCCCGGCACACTTGCCACACAGTTTACACTATAGACCAAACGGAAAATGGACTCTGGGTTACACACTAAAAACCGCAACAGGCCTCTAGTGTCTTTGGGACACTGTGGAACCGTCAGACGTGTGACAACACTGCCTCCAGGCATCTGCTGCACCACCAGCACCAGCTCCACAGCTTCTGCCACGCAAGACTGCTCTCGCCCACTCACAGCACTGAGACACACCTTCCCCAACCAAGACTGTCATCTCACGTCAACACACGGCAAAGGAGCACAGCCCTGTGCAGAGCCGGGATCAGTCAGTCTCACCCCGCCCCAGGAGAGCAAGCCTGTTCTGTTTCCTATCTGGCAACACGGTCCCCACATCCTTCCAGCTGCTGACCAGCCACCACTCACTCCAAAATCAATTGTTCCCTTTCCACAGACCTGGAGGCATCTCTAAGGCTGCTAACTAGCCCAAAGGTGAGCACAACCCCTGCAACAGAACAAGAGTGTTAGAGCTGGCCATGGCCGGGCCCCTGGAGACTGTCAGAAAGGATGGTTAGAACTTACTGGTCCACTGAAGCCAGCCAGCTGCGTGATCATCAGGCACACGATGGAGAGGATGAGCCTGGTGCGGCAGAAGATCCACACAACCCTTCGGAGGGAAGCAGCTTCTGGCCCAACTTCATTCAGCTCTTCTTGCCACAGTCTCTCTAGTCTTAACAAGGGCACATGTCCTCCGTTACACATCTCCCCAGGGAATATACACACCCTAGCTTCCCGCCTGCCATCACTTTTTGTCTCCGGGCTTTGACACCACGCACACAAGTCTTTCCTTTAAAATTATGTACATAGCATTCGCCTTCTAGGGGGAGAAAAAAAAACCTTCCTGGGTGACTACACATTTCTCTGCATAGGGAGCCTCCCAGGATACAGAAAATGATGAATACAAAAGTCTTTCCTTCCACCCAGAAAGATTATCCCTACATAGAATTTGTGGATATGAACTTCCTTTCTCAAGGGTTCCCAACCCTCTCTGAAGAACCCTGCTGTAAAATGTAAAGGTGAAACTAGATTTTAATCATGACAATGAGCTACCACAAAATTGTATTCTGTCACAAGGCAGCAACATAACCTCCCTGCAGACTCAGGAAGAGAAGCGGGGCTGAGAGAGAGAGAGAAAGCCCGTGGTTAAACAGGAGCAAAGGTGAAATAGGAGATAAAGCAAAAGAGCAAAGAGAAAGTCATCCCAGGCTCCCCTCCCTCCATCGGCTAGCTCAGATCCTAAAAGGACGCAGAGCCAAGGACTCCACACTGCGGCACCCACACTCCTAGCTCAGGCCCTGCGCATCCCGTGGGTGGGTCACCAGGGTGGACCAGACACGCCTACCTTCTGCAGTTCACGTCGGAAGACTCGTACTTGGACAAAGACCAGACATCCTCCATGGAGAGCTCCCTCTTCTTGTGGGCCAGGCGGGCCAGGGGAGAAAGCCAAGAAAAAGTCATACAGGAGAAGAGCCCAGCATTGTCCACTGGGTGCTGGTGTCTAAGGAGAGAACACCCAAGCACAAAACCGTCAACACGCACCGAGATGCCAGCCAGCATTTACAACAGACTATCTAGTAAACAGGGCTCCTGACTAAAATCAGGGCTCCCCAAATGGTCCGATTTTAGCCCACATTTTCAACACTGCTTTTGGGGCTTCACAGAGAAGTCATTAAGCAGGAAAGCCTCTTACTTGGAAGTGGTCCGAATGGGCTTCAGAGCGCTTAAGCTGTGGTGGTACTTCCCCTTCGGATGCTCCTCGTCCAGGATTCTGAGCTGAGAATGTGTACAGACATCCAAGGAGAGGCCCTCCGCTCGGGCTGCTGTTTCCAAGGCATCCTGGCATTCCAACTGTTTGGGCAGAGAGGGCAAGAAGACATCAGAGCAGATCTACCTGACACGACAGCCCTAACTGCCAGCCAGGTTCATCTTAACGGAGAAGTTCCAAAGGCTCAGGGGCTAAACGTCAACTTGGGTGGTATGAACTCGCTAAGGAACATTAAACCAGATATCTAAAACTTCTAAACTAATTGACTTCATTTTTTTGAAAACATTTTTAGGTTCAGAAACATTGAGCGGAAAGTACGGAGAGTTCCCATGTACCTTCTCATCTGCCCCCTCTCCTCTCCATCCACTTCCTGTTACGAATATCTAGCATTTACGTGGTACGCCTGCTACTGATGAGCCGATCCTGATACGTTACTTTGAACTGAAGTCCATAGTTTATATTGGAATTCACTCTTTGTGTTGTACATTCTAAAATGCGCATGCTATCCCCAAAATGTTTTATCTTTCATTTCCCAATATGGACTGAGAGTCAATTACTTTACTACTAACTGCAAATTCTTTTACCCACTTCCTTTGACAAAAAATTCAAGATCACCCCCAGTTAAGCAGCCCTGCCACGCAGAAAGAGCCGGCATGTACCCATGCCTCCTGTCTTTCATCAGCAACAGGGAAGGCAGAACAGCCAAAGAGCTCCGACATCGAGAGTTCTGCAGCATGAAGCAGAGGGTCTCATGAGTTGAAACAAAGTTGTACATAGCTGCTATAAAGCTTATACACATCGATTAATCAGGTGAACAAAAATGCATGTAATTCAATGTCTGACTCTGGCAGAAGAGGCTGGGTCAAGAACCAGGACACATCTGTCCCACTTGCTCTAACAGTAACTCAGAGTGTGTGCCTTCCTGCCCCAGAAGCAGAAGCATTTTTCCTCAAGAAGGATTATGAGTGCATCACCCTTTTCTCACGTTACCACAGATACTTCCAGCAATGACTGTGAAACAGAAAGAAAGAGCAGAGCCGCAAACTTGAGAAAGAGGTAAGAGCTGTATCACCTAACACACTGCGCCTTACACAAAGCAGAGTCTCTACGGTTACCTCCCGCTTTTCCACACAGAACAAACGCCAAATATTAGCGGAACTGAAAGAGCAGAATTCATGCACAGGGCCCCCCATCGGTGTGGGTGCCGAGGTGCGCTGCTCCTCAAACACAATAGCTTCAGTTCACGGGCTGGGCGCTGCGGCTCAGTATCAGGAAACTACACAGTCCAGGCAAAAGGGAAGCACATGGTTTTCCTTTTGTCAAAGGCAAGGCAGACCAGCTTCAAGAGAATAACAACATAATGACAAGTGAGTCAACACCAAGAAAAGAATTGCATCCTCTCAAGTCCTTAGACACATGGTGAACACTTGTTTAGTGGTTAGGGACTATGACTCCTAATGATGAACTAAATACAGGCTGCTGAGATTCAAGTACACGCAAAGGTTGTGTGTGTGTTTGTTTTTAAAGATTTTTTTAAATTAAGATTTTATTTATTTATTTTTAGAGAGAGAGGAAGGGAGGGAGAAAGAGAGGGAGAGAAACAGCAATGTATGGTTGCCTCTCACATGGTCCTCACTGGGGACCTGGCCCGCAACCCAGGCATGTGCCCTGACTGGGAATCGAACCAGGACCCTCTGGCTCCCAGTCTGCACTCAATCCACTGAGCTACACCACCCAGGGCTAGGTTGTGTGTTTGTTTTAAACCTTTGGGCTACCTATAACCACGAGGGGAAGAAAAGAAAACCTTTGGATTGATAAAGAAGAAAGTTACACTAAAAATACAAACATACCTATTATAAGGAAGTAGAAAGTGGGAGTATATACAGAGTAAGAACAGAATATTACAAGGACCAGCCTTACTCAGACATCCAAAGCTTCAAAAGAAGAAAAAAATGTAAGTAACACCACTTCACGTACACACTGGATACCTGCCAAAATGGACCGTATGCTGGGCCAGAAAGCAAACTTGGACCAATTTCAAAAGACTGACATAAGACAGTGCGTGGTCTCTGACCACTTGGGAACTCAGAATCCAGCAACGAAGACAACAAGGAAAATCTCCCGATATTCAGAAGTTATGCAGCATACGTTCAAGTAATATGCGTTAAAGAAGACATCAAATGGAAATCAGTAAACAGTCTGAGCTAAATGGTTAAGAAGAAATTATAACACATCAAAATTTATGGGATGCTGCTAAAGTGGGGCATGGCATAAAGTTGTTAGTGCCTTAAAAGCACATATTAGAAGAGAAGAGTGAAAAATCAACGCTCCAAGCTAGCGCCTGGCAAAACTTTCTATAATGGGCCAGACTGCAAATATTTTAGGCTTTGTGGATCAAGAAGTAAAACTAAAGATATTATGTAGGTACTTATATCACAAAAGAAAACAAATGTCCACAAAACGTTTACTGATGAAATTCAAAATATAATAATAACAGTACAATTTTTCTGTAATACAGTTTACTAATAGAGTAACATTTCACTTCATTGGAGTTTAAAATGGTTTTCCCTTTCATCAAAATCGATATGAAATCTTTATCTGTTAACGCTGATTTCTGATAAGATTTTACAATTTCCTCTTTGAAAATGTGTTTTTACACAGATAGGTCCAGCCAAACACTGAAAAGCAATCCGTGAGTGTGTGACTTTAACTGGGCATATTTAGCTCTTGGAAGGTGTTGTAGAATTCTATTAGATCCTCCTCTTGACGGCTGCCCTTTTCATGACATTACATCGCTGCTGACACTGCATTACACTCCAAATGAAAGCTGATGGAAGGCACTGAATGGCTGAATTAAATGGACTGTTTAAGTTGCGGCAAAATCTATATAACGTAAAACTGACCAGTTTTAACATTTTAAGCGTAAACTTCAGGAGCATTACTATATTCACAACATTGTACAACCATCATCACTATTTATTTCCAAAATAATATGGAAATTTCCTTCATGCTTCATTGAGTACATGAAGTAATTTAAAATGTAATTTAATTTACTGTCATTTACATTACAGAACTGTAATTTAACCTCAGATTTACATATTATATACATATAAAGCTCCACTACAAATGTGCAAGGGAATGGAGATCTCACTTCTCGTTTCACCTGTCAACAGCACGTGGAGTCTACGGGGCAGCGGGGCACTGCTTACGCTTCGAGCATCAGCTCCACGGAAACTCATCACAGCAGCCTTTCCATCCCCACCAGCGACGCACGGGAGACCCAGCTTCTCCACATCCTCGTCATCACGTGCGACTGCCATTCTTTTTCAGTTTGGCTCTTCGAACAGGTGTGGCTCGATCTCTCATCAGGATTTTAATCTGCACTACCCTAGTGGTTGATGATGGTTAACATCTTTTCCGGTGTTTACTCACCACCCACGCATCCTTTTTGGCGAAGTGTCTGCTCAAGTCTTTTGCCTATTTTCTAAGTGGATTCTTTTCTTAGGGTTGAGCTTAGAAAGTTATTTTCTATTATGGATTCAAGGCGTTTGTCAGATGATTTACAAATATATTCTCTCATTTTATGGCATGCATTTATCTTCTTAACTGGGCCATTCAGAGAGCAACAGTTAAAGCTCGATCAAATGTAACTTACTGATTTCTTTTCTTTCATGGCTTGTGCTTTCAGTGTCGTGTCCGAGAACTCTTCGTCTGCCCCTGGGTCGTGCACATTTACTCCTGTTTTTCCTAAAAGTTTTATATACCCTTACATTTAGATCTATGATTCACCTTGAGTTAATTTTTGTATAAGCTGTAAGATTTAGGTAAAGTTTCTTATTTCTTTTTTTTTTTTTTTTTTGCCTACAGATGTCTCCTGGTTCCAACACCATCTGTTGAAGACTATCATCTCTCCCTTAAATTGCTTTTCACCTGTGAATAAATCAGCTGACCAGGCCTGTGTGGGTCTATGTGTGGATCTAGTTGTCTATCCCTGCACGGCCACCACTGACTTCATTCCTCTAGCAATACAGTAAGTCTTAGAATAGGGAGTAGAATATCTCCAACTTTATTCTTCCTTTCAAAAATTCTTTCAGTTATCCTAGTTCTTTTGCCTTTCCAGGAAAACCAAGTTCAAGAGTTGGAGAGTTTTATAGACATCTTTTGACATTACAGCATCAGAAGAGGAACACTTGCTATGCCATCCACTAGTATTCTTATATGATAATGGCATAGTAGGATTAAGAGAAAATGAAAACCTTCACATCTTGATTCACTCTTTCAACAAATAGGTATTGAGCACCGATGTGCAAAACTGTCCCAGACGCTAGGAATAAGAGTACGGCCATTTCTATTTGTATGGCACACAAATTTCATTTTCTTCATCTCCAAGATGCCTAGTTAGTTTTCATCAAAACCTATGCACAAATAGAACCAGAGGCGTGGAAGCAGGGAACAGACTGACAAGGACCAGAGTGGGGACAAGGGGGAAAGAAGGGGAAGGGTCCAGTCCAGGAACAGGTATAAAGGACCCACGGACAGAGAGGACAGGGTGGGGATTGACTATGGGGGGGGGGGCTGGGCAGGGCATGGGAGAGCAACGTGGGAAAACTGGGACAACTGTAATAGAACAACAATAAAAAAATAAAATACTTCCTGTTGTACAGTTATGGAAAGGGAAAAAACCCTACACACAAAGATTGCTGGCACTCCGCCATGAGCAAGAGGTTGCTGGGAAGGTGCCCAGCTGCACAGCGACACAGGGGAGGCGCCCGAGCTCACAGGAGGCCCAAGGCGAGGACCACCAGCCAGCTGTCTATCAGGTCCTTGTCCTGGGAGATATCCCCAGTCACAAGTAAGGACACAGAGGCAGAGAGACAGAAGCTTGTCAGAGGCACTGGATGCGCAGGGAAGGGTTGGGGCCTCACACAGCAACCGTGCTGTGCATGTGCAGGGGTGCCAGCAGGCTCTGACTTGGTTTTCCGTACAGGGGACTCCATGATGCTCTGTGTGACCCAGAGATGTGAAATCCTCCAGCACACTTGGGGAACAAAGCAAAAGCAAGGGCACCTGGCAGAGACAGCGGTGCATATGTCAGGGCTCCTGGTCATTTCGACCCTGGGCTCTGCACCTGGCCTCCTCCCCTGGAAACAAACCCCTCAGACACAAGGCTCTGACCCCCTCAAGGCTATGGTCCCAGCCCCAGCGACACCACTCAATGTAGCTTAGAAACAGAATGTAGGATGACACACACAACTCAAATGAGCCTCGCCAGAAGCAAAGGCCCCGCCGGTGAGGCTCCTGAGGCTTCTCCTAGAACAAACGTGCCTCGGGCTCACCTGAGGAGCTCCCATCGAGCTCCAGGAATAGTGGAGACAGTTCACAGGACCCTGTTCAGGACCGGACCCACTTAGAGGTCAGCCCAGAGGGGAGGACAGTTGTGAGCAGAATGCCGTGGTGGACCTGCTAGCTCCAGTGCCACCTGCCCAGGTCCCAGCTGCTATGAATATTTTGGTCACAAGGCAAGGGGTATCCATCTGCCCAGATTTCTCAGGTATTTCCCTCCCTAGAAACATCCCAGGTACAGAACACCTGCACATAATCCCCTACAGGTGTCATATTATTTATCTTGCTGGTATGAGTGCGGATGTTTAACATAAAACTCCTAGTATTAGAAAATCAACTAGAGATAGAAACAGGTGGAAGTACCAGTTGGAAGGACTCAGGGTCCCTGGCAGCAAACGCCCTGTGGTGGCTCTGCCAGCCTGGGCTCTGCAGACAGGACACCTGCCAGGGGTTCACACCTGAGCCCTCACCACCAGTTGTCTCCACAGCCACATCCCTGTAGGCTCCCAGATGACCTCTGCTCCCTTCCTGCACTCAACCTTGCTGGCAGATCCAGTGCAGAGTCCACCCTTCATTCCCTCTGTGCCCCAAGGGCAGGCCTGCGGCTCTCCCACGCCCTCATCCCCTCCTCCTGACGACCTGCCCAGCACTGCCTGAATCTCCGTTTTAAAAACCTAACTCGGCCTATCTATCGGCAATGAGAGGCTGGCCCCGCTCATCCTTCCAGAATCATCTCCACCCACCCAAGCCTGACTTGCAAAACCAGGCCAAGGTCTTGGGGGCCCAACTGCTAAGAAAACCAGATCTATCAGAATGCAACCGTGTGAGAGACGCTAGGTGTACGCCCAACTTTGATAACGCTCGGATGGCTGGAGCCTGTCTCTGGAGCAGTTTTCCAGGCTTGAAGCCATCCAGTGTCTTGTAAGAAACCTCAGTGGCTGCCTACGAAGGTGTCCTCCTCCCCCAGGGCACAGGCAGGAGCTCACTGTCCAGGGCTTGTTTTGACAGGCCGGGGGCTCTAGGTGGAGCAAGGCGAGGTGGCCAGGTAAGCAAGGGAGACCGAAGGGCCAGCTCACCCCATGGGGCTCCCTGCGGGCACCACGAGGTTTGCGGTGAGCAAGTAAGTATTTATAAGAAACAAACAACACAAATTATGACGGGCAGACAAAAGGATTCTTGGTACATTCTTGCTAAAAGCAAAGTACAAAAATAAAATAAAGATTATTACTAAGAGCCATTAAAAAAAACCCACCCATGAACAACCAACGTGAACAGACTTAACAACAAAACCCTCTTATTGCATACGTTTTGTTTCTTTGACTCTATATAACGAAGACATATTCCACCATCTCCTGGGTAGTAAGTTACCTCCCACACTGGGGAATGCCAAATTCAAATGAGACTGGGCAGGCAAGACTTCATCCCCCCAGACATATGAGTGCCATAACAGCATTATTAAATGTCTGTAACATAGTAGAGCCTGAGGGCTCTTGTACTTGTTTTTGATTTTTTAAGTATATTTTATTGATTATGCTATTATACCTATCCCATTGTTTTCTCCTTTATCTCCCTCCGCCCTGCACCCTCCTCCCTCCAGCATTCCGTCCCACCTTAGTTCATGTCCATGGGTTGTACATATAAGTTCTTTGGCTTCTCCATTTCCTATATTATTCTTAACCTCCCCGTCTGTTTTCTACCTACCGCTTATGCTACTTATTCTCTGTACTTTTTCCTCCTCTCTCCCCCTCCTACTCCTGTTGATATCCCTCCATGCCTTATATAAATCCCTTTAACATTTCATATAATAAAGGCTGGGTGATGATGAACTCCTTGAACTTGACCTTATCTGAGAAGCACTTTATCTGCCCTACCATTCTAAATGAAAGTTTTGCTGGATAGAGTATTCTTGGATGTAGGTCCTTGCCTTTCATGACTTGGAATACTTCTTTCCAGCCCCTTCTTGCCTGAAAGGTCTCTTTTGAGCAATCAGGTGACAGTTTTATGAGAATTCCTTTGTAGGTAACTGTCTCCTATTCTCTTGCTGCTTCTAAGTTTCTCTCCTTATTTTGAATCTTGGGTAATGTCATTATGATATGCCTTGGTGTGTTCCTCCTTGGGTCTAACTTCTTTGGGACTCGCTGAGCTTCCTGGACTTCCTGGAAGTCTATTTCCTTCACCAGCTTGGGGAAGTTCTCCTTCATTATTTGTTCAAATAAGTTTTCAATCCCTTGGCTTCCTCTTCTCCTTCTGGCACCCCTATGACTCGGATGCTGGGACGTTTAAAGATGTCCTGGAGGTTCCTAAGGCTCTCCTCAGTTTTTTGAAATCTTGTTTCTTCATTCTGTTCTAGTTGAATGTTTTTTTCTTCCTTCTGGTCCACTCCATTGATTTGAGTCCCAGTTTCCTTCCCATCCCTATTGGTTCCCTGCACATTTCCCCTCATTTCCTTTAGCGTATCCTTCACTTGTTTGTGACCAAATTCAACCAATTCTGTGAGCAGCCTGATTACCAGTGTTTTGAACTGTGCATCTGATAGGATGGCTATCTCTTCATCACTTAGTTGTATTTTTTCTGGGGCTTTGATCTGTTTGTTCATTTGGGCCATTTTTTTCCCCCTCAGCTTGCCTGTTACTTTAAGGGGCAGAGCCTTAGGTGTTCACCAGGGCAGGGCAACCCACGTTGTGTTGTCACACTACCTGTGGGGGTGGGGCCTGAGAACAATGGCGCTTGCTCTGCTCTCCGCACTTCCCCTGCTACCTATAAGCAAGTTGGGCCCTTCTGTGCTGGCTCCAGGGTGGGTGGATGGGCTTGCGTAGTTCCAAGTCCCTGTGGGTCTCTCCAATGAGCTCTCCCGTGAGGCTGGGAGTTCCTCCTGCTGCCGCCTCAACCTCTACAGGTGTTTTCGATGGTGGTTTGAGGCTTTATTTCCCCGAGATGGTGGGTTGCACATCTGTTCCACTCCCCAGCTTTTTCTCCCAGTTATCTGTGTGCAAATGAGGGATAGCCCGGTCCACCAGTCTCAGCCCCGCTAGGTCTGGTCGGCCAGCCGCGGGTTTCGCTGAGTGCACAGACCGCGTTTTGGCCAGGCGCACCTGCTGCAGGTCTCTCTAGGCAGTTGCAGCATTGCTGGTACCGCTCCACAAACCGCCGTCTCACCGCACGCTCTCCGCCCTGCTCTGCCCCACTTACCTATCTGGATGAATGTGTCTTCTTTAACTCCTTGGTTGTCGGACTTCTACTCAGTTTGATTTTCTGTCAGTTTTGGCTGGTTTTGTTTTTTAAATTGTTGTTTTTCCTTTTTCGGTTGTGCAAGGAGGCACAGTGTATCTACCTACGCCTCCATCTTGGCCGGAAGTCCTACTTTCACTCTTATCCAACATAGTACAGGAAGTCGCAGACATAGCACTCAGACAAGAAAAAATAAAAGACATCCAAATTGGAAAGGAAGAAGTGACACTGTCATTATTTGCAGATGACATGATAACTGAATATCAAGAACCTTAAAGATTCCACCCAAATGAATTCAGTAAAGTAGCAGGATACAAAATAAATATTCAGAAATTCATTGTAATTTTTATAAATCAATAATGAACTATTAGAAAGGGAAACTAAGAAAACAATCCCATTTACAAATGAATCAAAAAAATAAAATACCTAGGAACAAATTTAACCAAGGAGGTAAAAAATGTGTACTTGGAAAATAATAAGACACTGAAGAAAGAAACCGAAAAGGATATAAATAAGTGGAAGCATGTACCATGAAGACAGGAAGAATTAACATCATTAAAATGTCTATCCTACCCAAAGCAATCTATAGATTCAATGTAATTCCTATCAAGATACCAATGGCACATTTCACAGCCAAAACAAATAATCCAAAAATTTCTATGGATCCCCAAAAGACACCCAAACAGCCACAGCAATGTTGAAAAAGAAGAACAAAGCTGGAGCTATCATGCTACCTGATATCAAATTATATTACAAGTCTAGAGTAATCAAAACAGCATAGTACTGCCATAAAAACAAACATGTGTAGATCGATGGAACAGAATAGAGCCCAGAAATAAACCCACACCTATATGGTCAATTAATCTATGACAAAGGAGGCAAGAACATACATGGGGTAAAGACCGTCCATTCAATAAATAGTGTTGGAAAAATTGTACAGATACATGCAAAAAAAAAACCTAGACCACCTTCTTACACCATATACAAGAATAAACTAAAAATGGATAAAACACTTAAATCTAAGACTTGAAACCATAAAACTCCTAACAGAAAACACAGGGAGTAAAATCTCAGACATTTCTCTTAGCAATATTTTTTCTGATATATCTCCTCAGACAAGGGAAACAAAAGAAAAAATAAACAAATGGGACTTATCAAACTAAAAAGTTTTTGTACAGCAAAGGAAACCATCAACAAAATGAAAATACAGCCTACTGAATGGGAGAACATATTCTCCAATGATATATACATCTGATAAAGGATTAATATCTTAAATTTATGAAGAACTCACACAACTCAACACCAAAAAAAAAAAAAAAAATCCAATTAAAAAATGGGCAGAGGATCTGAACAGACACTTCTCCAAAGAGGACATACAGATGGCCAATAGGCATATGAAAAGATGCTAAATGTCACTAATTGCCAGAGAAATTCAAATTAAAACCATGATGAGATATCACCTCACACCTGTCAGAATAGCTATCATTCATTAATAAATCCTCAAACAAGTGTTGGGGAGGAAGTGGAGAAAATAGAACCCTTGTGCACTGTTGGTGGGAATGCAGACTGGTAAAGCCACTATGGAAAACAGTATGGAGTTACCTCAAAAAATTAAAAATGGAATTGCCTTATGACCCAGCAATTCTACTTCTAGGCATACATTCAAGGAAATCTAAAAAACTAATTTGAAAGAATATAAGCACTCCTATGTTCCCTGCAGCACTACGTACAATGGCCAAGATCTAGAAACAGCCCAAGTGCCCATCAATAGATGAGTGGATAAAAATGCTATGGTATACACATACGGTGGAATACTACTCAGCCATAAAAAAGAACAAACAAAATCTTACCATTTGTGACTGCATGGATGGACTTAGAGAGTAATATACTAAGTGAAATAAGTCAGAAAGAGAAAGACAAATACCATATGTGAAATCTAAAGAACAAAATAAACAGACAAAATGAAAACAGACTTATAGACACAGAGAACAGACTGATGGCTGCTAGAGGGGAGGGAGTTTGCCAGACTGGGTGAAGAGGTGAGGGGATTAAGAAGTACAACTTGGTAGTTACAAAATGGTCACAGAGACGTAAAGTTCAGTATTGGGAATACAGTCAATAATACTGTAATAACTATGCATGATGCCAGGGCAGGTACTGGAAATATCGGGAACACTTTTTAAGTATATGATTATCTAACTAACCACTATGCTACACACCTGAAACTAACACAAAATAATACTGAATGCAAACGGTTACTGAAAAATAAAATGTAAAGAAAAGTGCTTAGCAAAGTATGGGGTATATAATAAACATTTGATATGAATTAACTATATTACCCCAGTGTATCCATCTGATAAACCTTATAGCCTATCTCAACTATTTCCTCTTTCCTTTAGTTTTCCCAGACTCTTTCAAGGTCAGGGAACTTATTTCCTTCCTCTTATGTTTTCCCTCCACCTGTACCCTACAGCAGGATGCTTCTGATAGGAGCTCCTGGAGGGCAGGCTGTCTCATTCTTTTTTGCATCCCTGGACCCTACCACAGAGCTTGGCACCTAGTATTCAATGTCAACTAAAATACCTTCATATCACTTCACTAGCTGCCTTATTGTCACTTAATGCTCCATGACACACCACTGAGGAGATCGTTTCAACCATTCCATTTCTGTTTAGGTTACCCACTGTTTCGCTTATTATTAACAGTATAATAAACAATTAAGTTTATTTTTCTCTTTCTGGATAATTTAGGATAAATTCCATCCGTGGGATTATAGAATTAAAGAATGTAGCTCCCAGCAACTGGACATCTATCCAGTTTGCTCAATTAACTTTATTATAGAATATGTATTCCAGTATAATTGCTAAAGAGAACTGCTATCAGCTTCAGTACTTTTGGTTCTGTTTTGTTGACCCAAGGCTGCTTTTCTCTCACCTACGCTGGGGAATTACCAAGAAAAGGAGGAAGCTGGGGCACTCTGCCTTGTTCACAGCCAGGTCACGACTCACGTATCTGTGAAGGCAAACTGCTACTAAAGGTGACAGGGAAGTGTGTGCGAATTAATTTACAACAAACTAACATGGCATTTACTACGTGCCAGGTATTGTTTTAAATGCTCTACAGGTACTAACTCAACCATCATAACAACCCTATGAGGCAGGTACTATTATTTCCCCCGTCTTACAGCTGAGGAAACTGAGGCACACAGATGTTAAATAGCAGCAGGGATTTGAATCCAGGCTCCACAGCTGAGGCTCCTAATCATTATGTTATGAGCCTTTGAAAGAAAAAAATAAGCAAATAAATCATGACCTCATATGAACCCAATGACCTCATATGTACCCTTTTAGACAGCTCTCTTCTCTTTCCTGAGGTGATTACCACACTAAAATAAACTGTAACTCTCTAACTCTGACTCTCCTAACTAACTTCATGATATAAGCAAATCAGTTTCCAAAGTCAAAAGCACAAGCAGATGATTGAAACACAAGGATAAACTACTTCTACTTAACTGCAAAAATGCATTTCCTGATTGTTTTTAAACCAAAGATGAGCAGATGCTAAAAAAGACACATTACAGACTGGTATTTAAACATAATAATTAAAAGCAAGTTCATACTACTCTGTCAGTAACTGCACAGATGTTTCATTCTTGCAACTACTTGGTTGGATGCCTAATTTCTCTTCCTCTAGGCTTCCTGAAAGAGCTTAGCTGGGCAAGCATGCCTGGGGAATAAAGGGTGCCTGTTTAATGGTGAAAATAAATTTCTCCTACCACATTAACATTCTATAAAGTGAGTTATCAACATTCTAAGGCTGAGTGAATTAAAAATGAACCAAGAGAGAAGATATAATATATTCAAGCTATAAGGGCTTACTATAGGAAGGCGTAAATAACATGACAGGGTAGTCAAGGTCTATCCTGATGGGGGTTTTCTGTAGACCTACATCGTAGGAAACGCCTCGTAGATCAACTATGTTGCTTCCTTTATTCAGAGAACCATGTGTTAGATCTGTGGGGAGGAACTACACAGCTAACTAGAACTAGAGCTGCTAACGGCATGAAATACCTAATAATCAAATTTGTTTTATCATAGGCATTTGTATATCCTTGAAGAGATGTCCTATTCTAGGATGTGATAACTTAGGAGTAAATACGATCTGAACTTACTCGTGATTCGAGGGTGTCTGAAACTGAGAAACCAGGGAGATCCAACTACTCTGACCCCATCCGTGGCCCTGAAGTAAACTGTTTGACGAAATTGGGTCCTAAGGATTATAGGTGACGAATTTTTGAAGGATGTCCATATTCAAGCAGAGATCAAAGAAACTCAACTAAAAGAATTGTGGACTGACTGACACGACTATATTTAGCAAAAATTATTTTAAAAAGGGATTAAAACTCAAACTTGAAAGGAACTAAGGCAGTGGAAGGAATTGGAACATGTGAAATTCTTCAAATAAAAATTTATTAACTTTAAAAAATTGTGCCTATGTTACATATAATAAAAAAAGGAGAACACTTTACACTTTCTGCAGAAAACTAACATGACAGGGTAGGGAAATGGGAGTCAGAGAATATTTGGGGAACCAATAAATACCAGATTGGAGAGGAACTAATTGATATCCAGGTTTCACACCGCACATAAGTCCATCTGGAATTAACCCCCAAAAGTTACCAAAAAATAATAAAATCAATGGGATAGAGAAAATTAAATGGCATAATCAGTACAGCTATGGCAGGGAGATCACCTCAATTTTTCCCCAAAGCTAGAAACTATTAAAGGTAAAATGGATGGGTTTAAATAGGAAGAGGAATACTTTTTGCATAACGAAATTAGCATTAAGGGGAAAGGAAATAAAGCTAAAGTAGGGACCAGGTAACTAATATAATATATTTTGAATAGTTTTTCTGAAAAAGATATGACTTTATAATCCATCATTCCACAGTATTTATTGAGGGTTCCATACCAGGCACTGCTCTAGGTGCTGGGAAGGCAGGAGTAAACAGACCCCGCACCTCAGAGTCACCATCTTCATGCTGGTTACATCTAATATTTCCTTTTTTTAAGTATATTTTATTGATTATGCTATTACAGTTGTCCAATTTTTTTCCTCCCCTTTATCCCCCCTACACCCTACAACCCCTCCTTCCAGCATCCCCCCCTTAGCTCGTGTCCATGGGTCATACATATAAGTTAATAGGCTTCTGTTTCCTATACTATTCTTAACCTCCCCTGTCTATTTTGTACCTATCAATTATGCTACTTATTCCCTGTACCTTTTGCCCCATTTTTCCCCCCTCTCCGCTAATAACCCTCCATGTGATCTCCAGTTCCATGATTCTGTTCCTGTTCTAGTTGTTTGCTTAGTTTGTCTTTGTTTTTTAGGTTCAGTTGTTGATAGTTATGAGTTTGTTGTCATGTTATTGTTCATAGCTTTTTTAAAAAAAGTATTATTTTTTTTTTAAAGATTTTATTTATTTATTTTTAGAGAGAGGAGAAGGGAAGGAGAAAGAGAGGGAGAGAAACAGCAATGTATGGTTGCCTCTCACATGGCCCCCACAGGGGACCTGGCCCGCAACCCAGGCATGTGCCCTTGACCAGGAATCGAACCGGGACCGTCTGGTTCCCAGCCCGCGCTCAATCCACTGAGCTACACCAGCCAGGGCTGTTCATAGCTTTTGATCTTCTATTTCTTAGATAAGTCCCTTTAACATTTCCTAAAATAAGGGCTTGGTGATGATGAACTCCTTTAACTTGACCTTATCTGGGAAACACTTTATCTGCCCTTCCATTCTAAATGATAGCTTTGCTGGATAGAGTAATCTTGATGTAGGTCCTTGCCTTTCATGACTTTGAATACTTCTTTCCAGCCCCTTCTTACCTGCAAGGTTTCTTTTGAGAAATCAGCTGATAATCTTATGGGCACTCCTTTGTAGGTAACTGTCTCCTTTGCTCTTGCTGCTTTTAAGATTCTTTTTATCTTTAATAGTGGATAACTTAATTATGATGTTCCTTAGTGTGTTCCTCCTTGGGTCAATTTTCTTTGGGACTCTCTAGGCTTCCTGGACTTCCTGGAAGTCTATTTCCTCTGCCAGATTCGGGAAGTTTTCCTTCATTATTTGTTCAAATAAGTTTTCCATTTCTTGCTCTTTCTCTTCTCCTTCTGGCACCCCTATGATTCGGATGTTGGAGTGCTTAAAGTTGTCCCATAGGTTTCTAAGCCTCTCCTCATTATTTTGAATTCTTGTTTCTTCATTCAGTTCCAGTTCGATGTTTATTTCTTCCTTTTGTTCTAAATCATTGATTTGAGTCCCAGTTTCCTTCCCTTCACTGTTGGTTCCCTGTATATTTTTGCTTTATTTCATTTTGTGTAGCCTTCATTTGTTCCTTCATTTTGTAACCGACCTCAACCATTTCTGTGAGTATCCTGATTACCAGGGCTTTGAACTCTGCATCAGATAGTTTTCTATCTCCTCATCGCTTAGCTCTTTTTCTGAAGTTTTGATCTGTTCTTTCATTTGGGCCATATTTCTTTGTTTCAGCACACCTGTAATATTGTAAGAAGGCAGAGCCTTAGGTATTCACCAGGGTGGGACAACCCTCTTTGCTGCATTGTGACACTGTCTGTCAGGGAGGGATCAGAGAGGGAACAGTGCCGCTTGCCTGCTCCGCTCTAGCCCCACTTTCCAACAAACCCTCCTGTGAGACTGGGAGTTTCTCCCATCTTCGCAACCCCACAGTATGTTACAGCTAGAGGTTTTGAGTCTTTAGTTTCCCATTCAGCCAGCCCTGCCTCACCCCATCTCCACCCCACCTACTGGCCTGGATGAATGTTTCTTTAACTCCTTGGTTGTCGGAGTTCTGTGCAGTTTGATTTTCTGGTACCTCTGGTTGTTTATTGATTTTAGATTGGTTGTTATCCTTCTTCTGGTTGTGTGAAGAAGCGAAGCATTTCTACCTAAGCCTCCATCTTGGCCAGAACTCCTCCAGGGATTATTCATATTCTAATATTTCTAAAATATCAAAATCCAGAATAATCTACTAAATTCGTTCAAAAACTTCTCTCTCAACTTCTAAATTCGATGTCACCAACCAAGAAATATAAGTTATTTAAAAATAAAACTACATATACCTTAATAAAAATAAAGATAAAATCTAATACGTGAAGAAGAAAAAGGTCAGACAAACATACATTATCTGAACGCTGCGCCAATCTTTAATATGCTATTAGCGGAGAGCAAACCGGTAACACGTGACATTTTAAATTCTCTGTCTCCATAACTCTACTGTATGAAGGAAATTTTTCCTAAGGAAAAAAATATATAATTTAAATCGAGTGGTTTACTGGGAACTAAATGCCTAATACAAGATTAATGGTTAAACTACAGCTTAGTGCTGTCCAACAAAAACATACTGCAAGCCACAAATGTCACTTAAATTTTTCGAGTGGCCACATTAAGAAAGAAAAAGATACAGGTGAAATTAATTTTAATAATATATTTAACCCAGCATACAAAAATATCTTATCTTTTTAACATGTAATCAGTAAAAATTTATTAACGAGCTATTTTACACTCTTTTTTTTCTTCTTTTGGTACTAAGTCTGGCTGACTCAAAACAGGATCACCAGGGGAAATCCGGTGTGTATTTTATATACACGGCACATCTCCATTCCGACTGGCCATGTTTCAAACACTCAACAGCTACACGTGGCTTGTGGCTACAGTATCGGACAGTGTAGCCCAGTAGTTGTCAAGTGAGGGTGACTTTGCTTGCCGAGGGCACATCTGGCAATGTTTGAAGACATTTTAGTTGTCACTACTAGTTGCTGGACATCCTGCAACTCACAGGACAGCCCCCCCAAAATTAAAAGGTATCTGGTCCCAAATATCAGCCGTGCTAAGGCAGCCCTAGATAGCTAAACAGCTAAGCCAGTACTTGATGCACGCTGATCCAGGTGGATGTATTTTATGAGGTCCGTTTTTTACATTATGATGCTTTAAATAACCCTTTTTATTTTTTTTTAAAGATTTTATTTATTTATTTTGGAGAGAGGGGAAGGGAGGGAGAAAGAGAGGGAGAGAAACAGCAATGTATGGTTGCCTCTCACATGGCCCTCACTGGGACCTGGCCTGCAACCCAGGCATGTGCCTTGATGGGGAATCGAACCAGGACCCTCTGGTTCCCAGCCCGCGCTCAATCCACTGAGCTTCACCAGCCAGGTTAAATAATCCTTTTTAGAAGCAACTTTTTACAGACTCTCCTGAGAAGGATGAGGGCCGCCATTTCTCTTGATTTCTCTCCAGGGGCACTACACACAGACCGAAAGCCTCTCCACGGCCACAGGCACAGGCGTCCACAGCAGCTGGTTCTTTCCAAGGGGGAAGTACCGCTTGATTCAGGAGTCGAGAAAACATTAAACAAGGAAATCCTACTGCTATTTATATCTTCCCAAGGACTGTATGACTAGGAGACACTGACTGAACATTTTTTTCTCCCAGGTGACGCAGACGCGGCAGGGTGAGGACACTAGAGGGCTAAAAGGGGACAATGAAATTCGGGTTCAGAGGTCAGGGAAACCCAGTCTCACACGTGCCCCTCTGGCAAAGGAAACAAGGAACACTGGATCCATAAGCAAACAGAAATGCTTGCCCAAGAGACTCTCCCTGCTCTGCGTGTACCCACCACACGGCAGGGACACCGCTTATCTGGTTTGTCCCATCTCATTTTCACGGGCTGCCAGAGCGGAATGTCTGCTGACAGGGCGACCTCCTGGGACAAGCTACAGGGCCCAGAAATCATTCTCCAGGCTGAGCAATCCCTTCCTGACAGCGGGACAAAGGCAGGGTACTTCCTGAGCCTGGGGGGGCTGAGGAGTCATCCAGGCTCTTGTGAATGCAGAGAACGCAGGCAGCTACGGGCAGCCCAGAGGTGCCTCCCAGGTTGGGGGGTGGGGGTTGCTTAAAGGCTGCACTACTCCTCCTGTCTGGCATGCCCCACAAAGACAGCCGTCTCTGAGGCGCAATCAGGGTACCCGACAGCATGCTTTCCCTCCCCTCTCCTTAATTCACAAGACCTGAATACAAACAGAATGGGCAGCCTCCTCTTCACAACCTTTCTGCCCCAGGTGAAAGCTTTTCTATACACGTCCCAGTCCCCTTGGGCGACACACTTTTAAGGGGAGCTGTTGTACAATTTTAGATACAGGTTTCAAGAGACTCGAAATATTAAAAACTAAATTCAAAACAAATTATTCTTTTAAATTAACAAAATTTAAAAAGAAAGCCCTGGCTGGTGTAGCTCAGTGGATTGAGCGCGGGCTGGGAACCAAAGGGTCCCAGTTCGATTCCCAGTCAGGGCACATGCCTGGGTTGCAGGCCAGGTCCCCAGTGAGGGCGATGTGAGAGGCAACCACACATTGCTGTTTCTCTTCCTCTCCGTCTCCCTCCCTTCCCCTCTCTCTAATAATAAATAAATAAAATCTTAAAAAAAAAAAAAAAAGATGAAGTCCTCCCAAGACCAGCTCACACCAGGCTTTCTCATCTCCCCGAACCCCAAGTCAAGGAAACCTACCAAGGACATTTCCTCTTTCAATTCTCATCGCATCTGCGCTCCAATGGGGTTATTTCCATTATCCTGACCATCTCAAGCTTCTCCCTTAAGAACATCCAAATGGTAGCCACTGTAGTCAAGAGAGGCAGCAAAATGCTACAATGAAATCTTCATGGGGAGGAAGCAGAATAGAGTAGAAAGGGCCTACTCTTCAGAGAACTGGCAACCAGCCCTACAGCTCAGCAGCTATGAATTGACTTATGGATCTCATCTGTAACTACCTACCAGTTCACTCATCTCTACCTGTGCCATGTTGCCTCATGCTGAGGATCAGCTGTTAATAAACCAATGTTACAGAGCCGGGCGGGAACACCCAACGACATCCCAACCCCGCACCAGGTTAGTTAAGCTCACTGCCAAAGGAAAGACGTCTCTCAATGCCAGAGACTGGTGAAAAGGAAAGGAATTATTTATTTTCACGTTATACAGGCTTGGAGTAATGACTTAATGTCTTTTTTAAAATACTAAAGTTCTTTAGAATACCCACAAACACACACAGTCCTTCCTTCTCCCCTTTGCCCAGTCCGGGGTACCATATCCCAGGAAAAGAAGTAGAAGTCTGTGATTCAGGCAGCCCCTCGGTTCTGGCACCATCCACTGTGTCGCCACCACAATCTCCAGTTACTCTAAAACCATGTGGCACCTCATGGCCCACCAGCAAGAGTCCTTTCAACCCCTTTTCTTTCAGGCAAAGTCTCTCCTGCTTCCTAGGCCGCGTGGCAAAGGGAGCTACCCAAAGCCACGTGGTCCTCTCTCTCTCTCAGGGTCCCCACTCCTCCAAAGCCTCATGGTCCAGACCCCCTCCTGCAGTGTCTCTCCTGCATGCTTCCAAACTGCTCAGAGAGAGCTCTGCGTCGCTGCTACATCTTGCTTCCCAGCTTCCTAAGCTGTGTGGCAAAGGGAGCCGCTAAGCCACAGGGTTCTCCCCTCTGGCCAAAAGCCCTGTGTTCTTCTCTTTTCCAAGTTACATCTTGTGTCCCAGTCACTTCCATCCCCCTGGCTCCAAGCAAGGTCACAACTATTTAACATATCTATGAAACCAGTTAAAGGTTATAGATATGTTAAATGACCATGCCAGAGGTTAGCTGCAAAGCTGCTGCTATACAAAACAGCTCTGAATGGCCCTGCTCCAGGAGTCCCATCCCCCCAGTTCAGACTTGTGGGGGTAACAACATCCTATATATATTTTTCTAATATTTCCTAGACACCTTGAGTTCTGGACCCCATTACAAATCCCTATTTGGGCCCCCCACCCCGGCTGCACCCTGTTACACCAATGCACAAAGGTGTGCATCACCACCAGGGTGAAACAGGTGTTTTCCCACAGTTCATAATCTAGGATTACTCCATAAACAGCAGGAATTGGAGGGCCCTTATTTTCATAAATAAGCTAACTTCCAAGGAATTTATTCAAAGTTCTTATTACATTGGGGTGTGAGATTAACTTTGTCATTGCAATGATAAGGTTTCAAAGGATTACACTGAACAAGAATCACAGGAGGGAAAAGCCTTAGGGAAATACTCAGAGCCCCATTGGTTGACGGGATAGAAGAGACTTCACCCCATGAGATCTGGGGCGGAGGTTCTCAGTGCGGGCCACACAGCAGAGTCACCAGGGAAGCTTTAAAACAACACTGATGCCTCAGGGCTACCCCAGAGACCAGTTTAATTGGCCTGGGATAGGGCTCAGTATTTTAGGGCCCTGCATCAGTATTTTTTGAAAAGTTATTCAAAAAACACAGCCTGGGCTGAGAACCATTGATTTAGATAGGAGAATATTGTCTTTTGCATTTGACAAAAATCGCTTAAGATTTTTCAGGCTTTGGTTTGGAAAAAAAAACATGCCAAAATGAAATTTATAAATAAAACTCCCTTCAGGGCCTAGTACCACGTGTGTGCTCCTGTTAAATGCTTCGCACAAGCCATCAGTGGTTGCAACGTGTGACCCTCCGGGACTGCAGAACAGGCTGGAACTGCTGACAGCGGCGAGGAGAAAACACAGAGGTGAAGATTTGGGCAGTCTGGCTATTTTCCCACTGTGAGAATACACCATTTAAGAAAACTAAGTGCTCCACACCGTATCTGCTTTAGTAAATAGAAGTTTTCATCTGCTATAATAGAGTTAAGATGATACTTCGAACAGCTAACTCAAAAAATAATCTTAAGTCATTTAATCATATATAACATCTAATTATATAAATAGGCTAACTCCCTAAAAAGGGCACGGTGGGGAGGGAAGGGAGTACAAGCTTAATCCTACTAATCAGTGAACTTCATTGTGGCCAATTATTTCACAGGAGTCTATAATTTTGGTATTAACAGATTCAACCATTGCGACACCTTCTGCAGGCCTGGTTGCCTGCTCTGGCATTGACCTTTTCATTTCTGATTAAGAGAGAGGGAATGAATGGTGAGGCATTAAAAAGAATTTGCAGAAGGCTACCTAAAAGCATAACCAAGATTTCATTGGAAAAGTTTTCATTAACCATTTGTAGCTTCCAAGTTATCTATCTTAACAAAACAAAGACTGAGGTATTTAAAACTGCTTAAAAAAACAGGAAGCTAGTTCCAGTATCTTTTCTTTCCTTTTTAACAGAGAGCCCCTTTAACTCACGCCAAAAGGCTATATTTACTTCCCTGAAGCAGCATTTCCTAGGAAAGCAGCAGCAGCCCTGCCGCAGATGGCGTAGAAGAGCTCATGATCAAGGCCAACCTCAGGAGACCCATGCGCTGTGGGCTCAGTCACCATGCAGCAGAGCCACTGGGGCTCTGCACCAATAGCAGCGCTGTTGTCATCTCCGCCAGGGAGCTCTGGACTGCTATTGGCGACCAGCACCTGGCACCAAGCCAGATACCCTTATCATACGCATACCGAGCTCTATGAAGCTTTCTGGAGGTTGGGGGGGGGGGGGCGGGGTGCGGAACCAAACCAAACAAAAAAAAAGGCAGGTGTTCTTACTCATCCTGTCACTGTCCAGAAAATGTGCTGAGTCACCGAGGACCAATCAAGAGAAAAATCATGCAGAGACTGCAAGCACCAACCCCCTTCACCCTGTCGGTCTCGTAAGTAAACTCACAGGCACTGCTCTTGACTTTGAAAACACAAGGGCATAGACAAACCCACACACCCTTTTTCTCACCCCTAGAGAAAAGCTTACAGAGTCAAACTCTCTAAAAGTTTAAGGCACTAAACAAGACTACTTCATAACAACAACTATGTCTCTGGGTTGAGGGGATAATGGCGATTTGTTTTTTCTATAATATTCTACATTTTGCAGTTTCTATAATGAGATCCTAATTCTTACATAACAATACACCTTAGAATCATATTTCCTGGTAATTAAGAGATTAGATCCACGTCCTGATCTCTAGGATATAACTTCAAAATATTTCAACTCACTAATTATAAAACTCCAGCCCAGGTTAAAGGGTCAGCTTCACACGAAACTAAGGGAAATGCTAAGTAAAGGTCATTGGACTTTGTGAATGTATGCTTTGTTACCTTGCCTGGAGGCAGAATATTCTAACTTGGTAGAAAGAAAATTCCACTAATGGCACACTTCTGAGTGGAGGGGGGGAAAAGAGAGAAAGCAGTCATAACGGCACATGAACTAAAGTTGACTTCTGCTTATTCCCCATTCTTCCTCCTTTTCCGGACTTGACATGCTAATGAAAACCACGTCACCCTAAGCTCAGGTTTGGGAGCAGTAAGAAAACAGCTACACAATAGAAAGCGTTGACAAAGCATTGAAAAGTTTTGTCTTGCTTTTGCTTACATTTTAATTCAAAGCAACAAAAATCCAAACTCCTTGTCCTCTTATTCAAGAACACACACAGCATCTGAAACTTACCAACCTATTCCTCTACATCTACAACGTCACACTTCATGCTTAAAGCCAACCAGGTCCTCACTGGCCCTATCCACAATTCTCTTCTGCCAGGCATGTTCTTCCTTTCTCCAAGTTCCAGCTCTTCCTCAAGTCTCCAATCAATTGCTACCTCCTCCTGAAGTCCTCTGATTTCAAAGACTGAAGCACTCTCTCCTTCTTATTAATTTCCACAGCATCTACATTACAGTAATCTATGTACATGTCTCTGAGTGGAAGCTTCTGTTGGAGGGCAGGCAGGCCCAGGATCAATTTATCTCTATCTGCAGCAGACCCACTTCCTTCAGTACTGTGCAACACACCTTGGAGAGTGCTCACATGTTCACTGGGTTAAAATAAATGAATAAGCATCACATCCTAAAACAAAGAAAGAAATGAACCAGGGCTCCTGGAGCTACGTGATCTACGTAGGCCGACATATGCGAGCAGTGATAAGAAAAGGAGCCGTGCCCGGAGAGCCCTGCCTCAGCGACAGTCCAGTGTCAAGGAGTGGTCTAGACAGAAATCTTCATGTTTGGTGAAATTACGCCAGCCGAAGGCCAGCCAACGTTACTACTTAGGTCAAAGAACTAACAGCACAGAGGGCACCCCATTAGCACTTCAGGATTAAAGGGTGTCTGCTAAGCATGGAATTGTGTGTGGCCACAGCATTAACTAAATAGTCATAAACAAAGGTAGATGTAAAATGTATTATTTTTACCTTCATTATTTCTAAGCTGATGTGATACAAATATTTGAAGATGCGACTGATTAGAGCAATTTTCCCCAAAGGCTATTTCAAAGGAAAGATGTGGCCACAATACTAAGAAATTGGCAAACTGTGCACTCTGAGACTTTGCCTACAGATTGATTAAAAAAAAAAAAAATCACTGGCCTGTTTAAATTCAGAATGTTTTCCTTGGAGCTTTGCTTCTGACCTCTGGACCTCTCAAAGGCTAATGATGGTGAGTATAACCTTGTTTTCCAATTAAGAGCCACAGATGTATTCTTAACTTTTGTTCCTTGGAGTAGTTTTGTTTTGTTTTGTTTAGTTTCTGAGGGAGAGTAGGTATACTTGGCAACTGGAACGTCTGGTCCCAGATTTCCTCTCTGTAACTACTATAGAAATGATGCTATGATTATGTGACATGAAATTGTAATCTCTACCCAATTACCAGCTTACATTAAAAAAAAACAAAAACTATATGCATTTATAGCCATTCTGCTTCTCTACTACTTAAATTATCCATTTTTTATATCATCTCTGAGCCAGAAACTTTTTGTCACCTTGCTAGTTCTCTCTATCAGCAAACTGTTAACATATAAGACAAGCTCAAGATCGATAAATCTAAGAGATTTTCATCTTTGACAGGTTAAATTCAAGAACATTCTAGGTGATATGTAAACTTTGAAAAACATTTGATAGTTATGCATTCACTTTAATGTGCATAAAAAATGGTTGCATTAACCTACGATTTTATTGCTTAGGTCAAGGCTGAGCAAAAAAGAAAAAAGAAAAAACCTAACAGAAAGAAATATTTTAAGTAAAAAAAAAGGTCAGAGGGTACAAGGATATATGATAAAAACTAAAAAAATTAAAAAAACAGGATTCAAATTTAAAAGTTTAAGAAACATGAAATGACAATAAAAATGAAATTCATATGAGCCTCCTGAAATTTTAAGAAAGTGTTATTAGCCTTCCTGTTTCTCCCAGATAAAACTCGATCACATGAAGGAAACTTGCTGTCTGATGACTGACTTTATAATTTTGGGGACAAAAGGCACAAGAGTGACTCTATTTCCAGTTCTTTTCCACCTGCACAGGAAAAGCTTCCTGCTGCCACTGCAGGTCCTAATGTCAATTCTACTCTACCCAACTGCAGAGGGGCCCTGTCCCCAGAGATTTCACAGGGCCACACACTAGCTCCCCGGGTTCTACCTGCTCCTGCTCGACAAGCCATCCTTGGGCAAGCCTGCTCACTCCCAAGGCTTCCTCTGCATGGACACACTTGCATGGACACACTGATGACCCTCAGTTTTCTTTCTGGTTCTCCTTCCTGCCTGTGCTCTATCCGTCTACTCATCGCTCTGCCTGGACGCAATTCAAATTCAATATGCTTAAAGGCAAACTCATTCTTACCACCAATGCTAGGCACCTCAATGTGCCCCTCCCCTTCCAGAGATGGTTCTGAATCCCTCCCCTCCCCACCTCATCATTGTGGATTCAGACCCATGGCTTCATCTGCCTGGGCTAGCACAGGGGCCTCCCGACTGCTCTCTGTAGTTTTTTCTCTCTCTCTCCTACACAGGTTTTTTTTTTCCCATAACTGCCTCAAAACTAATCTTCCCAAGATAATATTAAATCTTAAAATTCTCTTATCAGCCCAACTTCATTAGCCCTTGGGTTACATATATTAAGACTACAGTGAGGTATCAGATATGCCTATCAGAATGGCCAAAATAAAGATTATGGGGGAGGGGCAGGTGAGGTAAAGATGAGGGTAAACGGGATAGATGTTGACGAAAGGAGACTGGGCTTTGGATGGAGAACACACGATGCGGTGTGCAGATGATGTATTGCAGAACTGTACACTTGAAACCTATATAATTTTGTTGACCAATATAACCCCAATAAATTCAATTAAAAAATAAAGATAACGGTAACGCCAAAACTGGCAGGAATGCAGAGAAACTGGATGCGTCATACATTATTGGTGGGAATATAAAACTGTACAGCTCCTGTGAAAACAGTATTGATGTTTCTTATGAAACTAAACACATACTGATCCTATGACCCAGCAACTGCATTTCTGGGCATTCCAGAGAAATAGAGCTTATCCACACAAAATCCTACACAGAAATATTCAAAACACCTTCATTTGTAATAGCCATGAACTAGAAATAACACTTATGTCCTTCCCTGGGTGAACGGTTAAACAAACTGTGGTTTATCTACAACATGGACTATTACTCACAATTAAAAGGGAAGAAATACACACAACAAATAAGGTGGATCTCAAGGGAATAATGCTGAATGAAACAGCCAATCTCAAAAGAGTCCACACTATATGATCCCACTTAGACGCAATACTGGAAATGACAAATAGAGACGGAGAACAGAACTGTGGCTGCCGGAGCTCAGGGCAGGGGGCAGAGAGGCAGCTGTGGTTACAAAAGGGTGGCGTGACAGGCCCTGGGATGGAGGTGTCTTCTGTCCTGACTGTGGTGGTGGTGGTTCATTTCACATCTACATGTGAAAACACTGCACAGAACACACACACACACACACGAGTGCACGTAAAACTGGTGAAGTCTTAATCAGGTGAATAAACCGTATTAATGTCGATCAATACTCTGTTGTACTACTGTACTATAGTTACACAAGGAGCTACTGTTGGGGGAAGCTGGAGAAAGCGCATGTGGATCTCCATATTATTTCTTACAACTGCATGTGGGTCTGCAGTTACCGCAACACAAAAAGTTAAAAGAAAAAAAAAAAAAACTCTCCTTGCCCTGGTTGTGTGGCCCAGTTGTCAGGAGACAACCGATCCATGTTTCTCCCACATCGATGTTTCCCTCCCCCCGCCCCTCTGCCCCGGCCACTTCTTCTCTCTCTAAAACCAATTAAAAATATCCTTGATGAGGATGAAAAAGAAAAGAAACCAAAAATCCTCCTCAGTAACAGCTAACAGCTCCCCGGCGCCCACAGTACAAGATTCCTTAGCGCAGCATACAGAACTCCCTCACACGCCCGCGGAGAAGCAGTTCTGAGAGCTAACATTTACTGAGCACAGGCTCCGTGGCAGGCACATTCCAGGC
>PVJI01003813.1:0-117596 GCA_004026765.1 Micronycteris hirsuta | reverse complement strand
AAGATTTTATTTATTTATTTTCAGAGAGAGGAGAAGGGAGAGAGAAAGAGGAATGTATGGTTGCCTCTCACATGGCCCTCACTGGGGACCCGGCCCACAACCCAGGCATGCGCCCCGACCGGGAATCGAACCGGGACCCTCTGGTTCCCAGCCCGCGCTCAATCCACTGAGCCACACCAGCCGGGCCATATAAGTTCTTTTTTTTTTTTCTTAATTTTTAAATTATTGTTCTTCAATTACAGTTGTCTGCATTTTCTTCCCTCCCCCCCACCCATCCAAATATATAAGTTCTTTGGTTTCTCCATTTCATAATACTATTCTTAACCTCCCCCTGTCTATTTTGTACCTGTCATTTATGCTTCTTCTTCTCCGTACCTTTTCCTCCATTCTCCCCCCTCCTCCCCACTGATAACCTTCCATGTAATGTCCAGTTCTATGATTCTTTTCTTGTTCCAGTTGTTTGCTTAGTTTGTTTTTGTTGTTTTTTAGGTACAATTGTTGATAGTTGTGAGTTTGTTGTCATTTTACTGTTCATATTTTTTATCTTAGGTAAGTCCCTTTAACTTTTCATGTAAGGGCTTCGTGATGATGAACTCTTCCAACTTGACCTTATCTGGGAAGCACTTCATCTGCCCTTCCATACTAAATGATAGCTTTGCTGGATAGAATAATCTTGGATGCAGGTCCTTGCCTTTCATGACTTTGAATGCTTCTTTCCAGCTGCTTCTTGCCTGTAAGGTTTCTTTTGAGAAATCAGCTGACAGTCTTATGGAAACTCCTTTGTAGGTAACTGTCTCCGTTTCTCTTGCTGCTTTTAGGATTCTCTCCTTCTCTTTAATCTTGGGTAATGTAATTATGATGTATCTTGGTGTCTGCTTCCTTGGGTCCAACTTCTTTGGGACTTTCTGACCTTCCTGGACTTCCTGGAAGTCTATTTCCTTTGCCAGATTGGGGAAGTTCTCCATTATTTTTTCAAAAACATTTTCAGTTTCTTGCTCTTCTTCTTCCTCTTCTTCTTCTGGAACCCCTATGCCACATGTTGGAACATTTAAAGTTGTCCCAGAGGTTCCTAATCCTCTCCTCATTTTTTGAATTCTTGTTTCTTCATTCTGTTCCAGTTTAATGTTTATTTATTCTTTTTGTTCCAGATCATTGATTTGAGTCCCAGTTTCCTTGCCTTCACTGTTGGTTCTCTGTATATTATTCTTTATTTCACTTTGCGTAGTCTTCACTTTTTCCTCTATTTTGCGACCATACTCAACCATTTATGTGAGTGTCCTGATTATGAGTGTTTTGAACTCCGCGTCCGATAGGTTGGCTACCTCTTCATCACTTAGTTGTTTCTTTGGAGTTTTGAACTCTTCTTTCATTTTGGCCATGTGTTTTTATCTCAGTGCACCAGTCTAGATGAATATTTCTTCTTTAACTCCTCGGTTGTGACTTGAATACAGTTCCGTGTTCTGGTAGTTCTCATTTTTTTTTTTTTTTGTTTTTAGATTTGTTGTCCTTCTCTTGGTTGTGCGAGGAGGCAAAGTGTGTCTACTTATGCCTCCATCTTGGCTGGAAGTCCCTATCTTAGTATTTTTATATGCATATATATCTTTAAACAGCAAATGTGGGATCATATTGTATATTACTGTTTTATAATCTTTTTCATTTAGCAATACATGATAAACTTTTTCTGATTATAAAATTATTCTGTATCAGAAAACTTGTGAAAATAAAAATTACCAGTAATCACATTGCCCAGACACAACCATTGTTAATATTTTGGTTTATTAACAACCCTCTCTTTCTTCACATGTCATATTGTGAGCATTACTTCACTAACCCAGTTAGTTGTTCCTTGTTGGAAATTTAAGTTTGCTGGTTTTCACTATTGTAAATAATGCTTTAGTGGGTATCTCTATAAAAATATGTTATTGGTTTAGTGTAGACTTACAGAAGAATCACTGGAAGCAGAGGATATGACTCTTTTAAAGGTTCTTTATGTATATTGCCAGTTCCCCTGCTAAAAACTTTGGGCTAGTTTACACTTCCTCAAGTGCCTGTTTTTACCACACCTTTGATAACACTAGAAGTCTAATTTTTAGAAATCCTTTATCAATTTATTGTGATATTGCTAAGGTCAAACATTTTCATGTATTTATATGTATAACAGAAAGATGTTATACAACACTTTGTTGTGTATACAGGGTCTGGTACAGATAACACCCCTTTTTATTACAAAATCTTTTGTTGCAAAATCATAAGCATGTAATTCTGTAACATAACAATATTACATTCAAGCACACCATACGACATTTTAAGTGAAATGTTCAAATTAAAACTATAAATTATTGCCCTGGCTGGTGTAGCTCAGTGGATTGAGCACGGGCTGCAAACCAAAGGGTTGCTGGTTTGATTCCCAGACAGGGCACATGCCTGGGTTGCAGCCCAGGTCCCCAGGGGGGCCACTTGAGAGGCAACCACCTATTGATGTTTCTCCCCATCTCTTTCTTCCTCCATTCCTTTCTATCTAAAAATAAATAAAACCTTTAAAAAAAAACCAAAAACCTATAAATTATTACATCTATATTATTACCCTACCAACCACACTCTCAAGCAGGTGTTACTTCTGTTGAACCCTGTATTATTTCATATATTGTTTTACAAATTTTAAATTATATTTGTGTTCAATTTTTATAAGCAGGTGTTCTTTCTGTTACTGAATTGCAGAGGTACATCTTGCCAATATTTTCCTCTATTTTGTCATTTATCTGTTCCTTTTATTTTTGGTGATTTTGTTTTGTTTTTACAGTTAAGGAATTTTTAGAGGGCTTATGTAATCAAATTTGTCAGGCTGTTCCTTTATATTTTCTTTGTTTGCCTTTATGGGTAGACACCTCCTTCATTACCCTTGGAGCAGAAAAAATGTCTGCCTATATATTATTAGGTCTTTTTTTGGCATTATTTTTTACATTTAACACTTGAATTGGTGTTGGTTTATGGTATGAGATTTAAGGACCTTTGTTTCATGAATGGTTCAGAGTTACCACAGAGTAACAAATCGAAGAGATGCCGGATAATCTCTAGCACAGGCATCTCTGATGGGATAAGGGACTGGAGCAGACTGGGGGTGGGAGGGATGTACTATCCCAGCCTCCAGCCTGGAAGTGGTGGGACAAGGGGCACAGGCACATGTGTTGCTCCAGGAGTGACCTGAGTATCCCCAGCACTGGCCAGTGTATACTCTCTCAATAGACCCTGGAGCCTTGGTAAGAATTCTGGTTGCAGGCCCTGGATCTAGGCAGTCCAGCCAATGACAGACCACTGCTCTGGGCCTTACATAGTCTTCTGAGAGGGTATCAGTTACAGTGCAGGTAGCTGATCTCTTGAGTTTTAAAGACTTGGTCCTGCAGCCTTGCTTTAGGTATGAACTTGGATTGCTGGGGTAATAGACCTTAAGGCCTTTCTGTGGGGCTGATTGTATTCCATCCCCTGTGACCTGAGAGAGGCCTTCCCTATCATCAACATTCCCCCACCTGCACTGATCCAGCTGGCTCTTGACTCACATTGTAAGACTTTACCTCTCTCTGCTAACTAACTGCCCAGTCTCACTCCCGTGACCTGAAATAATTTACTCTAAAGCCACATTTCCCCCTGCTCCCAACCCCTTCCCAGAGGAGTAAGTGAAACCCTCATCCTTCTCTTTGTGCCTTTTCCCTCTTTATCATCATCCTCCTTCCTAAGACATCTGCGGCCACCATATCTCCAGCTACACAGTGTGGCTAGCTGCTTTGGTTTCTCAGAAAAGCTCATAGTGCGTGACTCCTCCCTTTCTGCTTTTGAACAGCGGTTCTTTCCTTATTACTCAGTGTCCACACCCAGGGCTATTGCCTGGATAAAAATCTGCCCCTTGGCCCAGTCACCTTTTTAGGCCAGCTCAGGGAGAAGAAAAGAATCTCTTTCCGTCTACCTCTGCCCAGTTAGAAGCACTTAACTCCTCCGAGTGGCCTGCGGCAGTATAGTGTCCTCTGAGTCCTCTGTTTTGTTTTCTCACTCATCTGCTAAGCTTGTTTATTGAGTACCACTAAGCAAAGTTAATGAGCATTCTTATCTTTAGCCAGGAGATAGGGTTATCTCCCTATCACCACTTATTTCTGTGAGGTCTTCGAGGACTCTGGACTCACTGACCCTGGCTGGGCTGTTCACACAGTCAAAGGAGAACCAGGCCAGTTCTCGTCCCAGGTGACACTAAGCAGCTTTGTGACCTTGGATGAGAGGCCTTGTCTTGGAAGTTTGGACTGAGTGATCTCACTCTTCCAGCTGTGACTACATGTGAGGCAGGGAAGAGGGAAAAGTACCTGAATGGGAAGGTGGGATTTGATTGTACCTGTTTTGTAGGTTCAGGAGAGGTCCTTTGACAACTCACCAGGTAGAGGAAGGTAGGTAAAGACTTAGATGGAAACTGCCAGCTCTGCAGAGTCCACTTCACTGATTAGGGAATGAGTACCCCATAGGATACGCCTCTATCAAAGTAATTCAAGATCCTGCTCATCATTCAAGGTGGGCTTATCAGGAATCAGGTTCAGTTGGCTAACCCAACCTTAAATCCACTGAATTTTTTCTTATCCCTTCTTACAACAATATGATTACCTGGGAACCTAACCTTCTAAAGTGAGTATCTCAGTACTCTTAACACTCTTTGTGTGGTCATATGACCTTGTGCTACATCCAGCATGGTGGTACAGAGCAAAGCTAGTCTTTTTCCAGGTATTATATGGAGTAGAGTTCTGCTCTCCAACCTTTGACCCCACTCTGGCTTACCAAAGGGTCACCTGGCCTTGGCTACAAGGATACCCAGCCCAGTGCCTGGCACATGTTAGGCACACAGTAAATATTTGTTAATGTTGTCTGGTATGTCCCTGGGTGTACTAATTTCTGTTCCTTCCTCTGTGTCTTACAGCTGATTTTCTCCTGGTCTTGTTTTAATTACGATAAGTGAAAAACTCCCTAAAACCACTTGCAAAATTTGAGAGGTCAGACCTGGAGTGTTAGGACATCTCTGGGATCTGTGTATGACCACACCACCATGATCACCCCTGGTCTCGTCTGATCTCGGAAGCTAAGCAGGGTCAGGCCTGGTTAGCACTTGGAGGGGAGGACATCTCTGGGATCTAATGTGAAGACCTGTACTTTTGGCATCACGCCTTTCTCCTGTTTCATTACGTATGCTTTGTAGGGGTCAGGGAACTGATTTTCATAGCTCTTGGAGTTGTGTATATATGTTAAACTTTATTGGGGTGAATAGGGGGTGGAAGACAGTTCATTAGGGAATGCATATTAAAAAATTGAGGGACAATCTGGGCATTGGGGTATACAAGACTGGAGGAGAAAGACTGAAAATAGGAATCTCGTGAGTAAGCACGCAATGATGGATGGCCCAGGTGTCTTCCTGCCCCAAAGGTACTAAGCACCTAGAAGCCATAAAGAAACTTTAGAACAACTTTTTGGAAATGGCAGTGCTTTGGATCATTCCCAGAATGTGCTAACCTTTCTGCTAAAACATCAAAAGGATTTCTTTTCCTTTTCCCTTGAATGAATACAATTGGCAGCTTCTATCCTAGTTCCACCCCCTTGGAACAGGAAGCTGAGGCTAAAATGTTAAACAGCCCTTCTGTTCATGCGCTTCTCCTTTTATTCCCCACCCATCCCCTTTATAGAGATATCTGTCCATTCCTCAAGTGCGGGGACTGTAGTTGATGAAACACTCTGTTTTGACCACTTTCAAGCTTCAGTAGGCAACAACAGGGCCAGAAAAAACCTCCTTTCTAAACCCTTGCTTTGCCTAACATCCCCTGGCTGCTGTCCCCACATGACCCAAATAAACAGATGATCATGTGAAGCCAGCAAGGCTGTTTGTTTTAAATAGCAAGCATCTCCACTAAGCTCTGGAGCAGATGGGGTATTGGGGGCAAGGGAAAGGCTGGCATTTGAATCTCTTTTCACTCCACTTTTATCTCCTGCTTCCCCATCCCTGAAGGAAAAGGTGTCTAGAATATTACTTTTCAAAAGGGTACCTTAGTATGATAGAGCTGGTCCCTGACAAGAAGGGTCAGGAAAATTGGAAAACTCAGCCTCTGGACAAGATTTCCAGAGCTGTATGTGTGCCATGACTACTTGAAGGAAGAAGGGCATGCTGGTTGCAACTCCCTGAGCATCACGGGCCACAGGGCAGAATGGTTCAGTGCTAACTCCAAACAAAATGAGAGCTTTGTCAACATTATTTCAGGCCACTATTATATATACATTATATATACTGTTTACCCTCCCCTACCATACACACCCATATAGGGCGTTTAAATTTGCCGTTTTCTTTGGTTGTGAGATGGGCCAAGCCCAACCACACTGGTACCAGGTTGCAGACAACTTAGACTGGCAGGGGTGTTCAACCCGTGGCTCAGGATGGCTATGAATGTGGCCCAACACAAAATCGTAAATCTACTTAAAACATGAGGGTGTGTGTGTGTGTGTGATTATGCGTCACAAAGTATTTAATGTGTGGCCGAAGACAATTCTTCCAATGTGGCCCGGGGACGCCAAAATGTTGGACACCCCTGCTAGAGGAAGCAATGTCAAAACCAGTACTGATCTAGCCCTCACAGGAAAAGGGCATTCGTCTGTCCTGTGGGGAAGAACCAGGCTGTTCTCTAATCCCCTGTTGCCCTCCACCTTTATCATAAAATCAGTGGCACACAGGCATTTTTGTGCCTAATGGCCTCTCTGTGCTCAAGTGCAGATACTGGGGCATTAACTGTAATGGTCAGGGTCCTTCGTAGCCTGGTGCGGGCAAACAGCCCCCTTACTCCTGTTCACTAGGTTCTTGATTTCTGTGATCTCCGCAGATTTCCTTTCCCTAGGATGTACTGTGCCCTCAAAGGTAAGGTGCAAAGCCCATAAGAATGTATCTGTACCAGCTTTCAATAGTCTAGCACTCTAGTCCCCAAAATAGGAACCTACCCCTCCAAGGCACATTGGGGGATGGGATGTATTAGCGGGGTGGTCAGCCACTGAGCCTTCCTCATAAAGGTTTGCTTTCTATGAACCCAAATGGTGGGGTCCCACTGTACTGATTAGCAAAGAAAGGAATCTCAGGCCAGGACACCGAGAGGACCCCAGGCCTGCTGGCATTGGGACAACCGACCTGAACATACATCAGGATGCCCCAAGTATGCCATCAGCAAACCTGTTCGTGTCACTGCAAACTACCAGGGGTTTCTGCAGCTTCCACCAAAGCAGAACAGGGTTTCAGTTAAAGATTTTGGTGGTTGCAATCACAACTCCTTCCCGTGCGAGCAATTGGATGTTTTTCCAGGACCTTTTTCCTAATTGGGGACCATGTCCTAGAACTGCCTTTAAAAGAGGCATCCGTGGGGTCAGGAATAAATGCTCCTCCCTACGGAGCAACTGAAATACTGAGTAATCTTAGGCAAGTCCCTTCTAGTCTCTGGACCTGTTTCCTTAACTGCAAAAGGAGGATTTGAGCAAGCTGATCTAAAAGGTCTAACTTTCTGATTGCTCCCCTATGCACCCCCAAACACTAACGCCAGAAGCGGCAGTAAGAAATGTCAGCCAGGGGTCCCCCTGCCCTTCCCGCGAACGTAGTTGAGGTCTGGCGAAGAGGCCCCGGCTCCGCGCCCCGCCTGCTGCCTCTGTAGCCCAGCCACCCTGAGGGCAGGGCTTCCGCCCTCCACGTTGTTGTTCCCGATTTGGGCCACGCCCCCCTTAGTCTGGGCTGTGGCTACCTCTCAACCACCCCGCTCGGGCCCCAGAGTAAAGGGTGGCCTCTGGGGTGGCACACTTGGAGCCTCTACTCACATCAGACACGAGTGGACAAAGACAAGAGTTTAAGGGAAGGAAAGAGACTGTTTTAAAGAAAGGGTGGTGAAAAGTCAACCCATAGCACAACTGCGGAATTTCCCTCTCGGTGTTCCACCCTTCGCTCACACAGTGGCCCACGAATGTGACCCTGCTAAACACTGGCCCTTTAAACAGGAGGCTGGCGGCGCGGGGTGTCCATGTGGAGCTGCTCCATGCCGTGTTGTCCTGCCCGCCCATTGGCCCAGGGCCCGGTGACGTAGTCTAATAGGATGCTAACGTACTGCGGGGGGAGGAATGGAGACAAAATGTGGAGTCGGATCGCCACTCCGCTCCCTCTGCCAGTTCTCTGGCGGCCTCTTGCTGTCAGCTCCGCCCAGGGGCGGATCCCGGGGGAATTGCGACAGTAGGGTAGTTGCAGGAGTTAGGTCACGTGTGGGTAGGGAGTGGAGACTCGGATCAGACTGGTACCCACCATCCAAGTGTTTCCCTGACCAAGAATGTCCTTGTTTGAGCTAACTTAAGTGTTGACTTTTCCATCCTTCCTTCTCTCCGGCAGGACAAATTTCGTTGTCAATGACCCAAATACACACCCTTTGCTCAACTTGTGAGATGCAATCGGGGCGGGGCGAGGCGGGAAAGCGGAAATAAGGGCGCGAACCCAGCTCGAGCCTCTTCCACCCCCACCCACACCACGTGTGCTCGCGCGGTACATGTAGTGGGCGGGGACAGCTCGCTCGCGACCCCGCCCCTCCTTCCCTGAGACGCCGCGGCCCTGCGGGTGGGGGCTCCGGTCCGGGCTTTGGCTGCGGCCCCGGTGTAGTAGCGGGGGCGGCGGCCGGGGGCAGCGCGGCTCCTTCCCTTGTTGTGTGTGTCGGTGCCTCCTCGCCATCTTGTTGCAAAGCCTTTTCTTGTCGGCGGGACTCCTGGGGGCCGCGGGGTGGGAGGCACTACAAGGGAGGAAGAGAGGGAGGGGAAGAAGGGAGGCAGTGCCGCCTTTTTTTTTTTGCATCAAATTATTTTAAATTTGCAAATTATATTTTGCAAAATTTTGGGAGACATTGATTTTTCCCCCAGTACTCCCCCGTTCTTCCCTGCGGAGTGCGCTGCGCCGCCCAGCCCTGTCGCCCCCCGGAGGTGATCCCTCCCTCCTGCCAGCCCGCCAGCCTGTCCTGTGCCTGGCTCACGGGCCGCAGTCTTGGCCCCGGCGCGCCCCCGGCAGCTCTCGGCGCGATGAGCATAGAGACGCTACTGGAGGCGGCCCGCTTCCTGGAATGGCAAGCGCAGCAACAACAGAGAGCACGTGGTGAGAGGCCGGGCTGGGCCCCTGGGGCACCGGGAAAGGGGAGGCGAACGACCCCAGTCCCCGAACCCACGCCAAAACCGCAGGCTAGAGCTCGTCCCGGGCGGCCCGCGAAACCCGGTAGCGCAAGGTTTGGCGCAAGAGCCACCGCCCGGGGAGGGAGGAGTGTTGTGGGCAGTGAAATTAATTAATGACTTCATTAACATGCAGCGAAGGACCTAGCTCCTGTGAGCGCCACCGCAGCTGCCTGCCACCCCTTGTGCACCTTTCGTGGGGGCTCCTTTCGCGTGGGTCAGCGGTGCCCTCGGTAGATGTGTGAGCCGGGCGTGGGGTGGGGTGAGCAATGGTGTTGCGTAGGGGTGGCAGACCCGCGTGTCCGTGCGTGTGTGCACGGGGGATGTGTGATGGGAGCCTCGAGAAGAGCGGATGAACGGATGTGTACACGGGAGAGTGTAGAGTGCACACGAGTGGGCGTGTGTGTAACGGAGTGGGGGCTAGGAATTACTCTAGGCGGAGCAACTCCCCGGTTTCCCTGGCCCTATGGGGAGGGTGCGGGGGTGCTCCCGGCAGATCTACGCGCCACTTGGGGCGGAGGCGGCCTTTGCAGAATGAAATGACATCGCGTGTCTTATGATCCTGGCCAGCCCCGCCTGACCCCGCCTCCCAGAGCTTGGGCTAGGTCGCGCGTCAGGGGTTTGGGTGAGAGTGGGCTGATTGGTGTTTGAAAAACGGCTTGCAGGTCGCTGAGGGCAGCCCCTTGTCCCCCCCCTTTATGCGCCCCACTTTAGCCGATGTGGAATGTGGCTTGTCTTCGCGTTCCATACCCGCTCTCGGCTGGAATGTTGCGTGTGTCTGCGTCCCAAGCCCGTTGGTTACACCGGGTGGTGACGTGGACGAACCCCGCCCCCGACCACGTGCACTAGGGACACTCCCGCTAGGGACGGCTCGGCCCGGCCCCTTCTCCTTGCCTCGAGCTCAGCCGGGGGCGGGGCCTGGGCGGGGCTGGCCAGGTTCCTGGCGCCCGGTTGGGCTCTGGCTTTGGGTGCTGGGCATCTCTCCGGGCGAGCCTTTGCCCTGTGAAGGAGAAGCCGAGCTCACCTGTCGGTTCTCGCCCCAACCTCCTGTTTTTGATCATGGGGAGAGGGGAATCCTTAGAATTGCAGAGCACCGGGATATCTACAGCTCACAAATTCCCATTGACCCCAAAACGTTCTCACCAGGACCTCCTGGCAAAATCCCCGACCACATTGTGGAATGAGCTGGGCTGAGAAGGGGCAAACTTAGAAGCTCCCTCGACAGGGGTGAGAGGAAAGATTTCGGATGCTTCCTATCCCCACGCGCCCTTGTTAATGGTCCTCAGCTTCAGGGCGCTGCAGAAATAGGGACTGGGGTAAAGACCTCCGTTTTCCGGACTACTGCCAGGGCCTCAGCCCCGTATCAGTCGTGTGTGTGTGTGTGTGTGTGTGTGTGCGCGCGCGCGCGCAGTATCCGGGGACTCCTGCCCTCTCCAAACCTCCCCCTCCCAACCCTTCAGCCAGGTTGGTTGTGGTGGAGATTTCGCTTCGCCCTCCTTTCCTTTCTCTCTGCCTATTGTTGCTTCAATGATGAGTCATGCAGGAGGTAGTAGTGTGTGTTATGTGTGCGTGTTCGCGGGCGCGCGCGCGCCTGCAGCCGCTGCGGCCCAGGGGGGGGGAGTAGCAGCAGGCCAAGGGCGGGGGAGCAGCGGTCTGCTGACCTAGTTGGGTCGACTGGCCTCTCAAGGTCAAGAGTTGCTTGAAATATAGGAGACCAAGATGCTTGGGTTTCTCGAAATTGATGGGCTGAGACTTCGGCACACCACTCCTCCCCCTTGTCTTTGGGGTCCAGAGCCGGGTCTGGAGGTGGATAGTGCTGGTAGTGACCAAGAACTCCTGCGTGCCCAGCGGCAGGGGGAGGAGCGTGCACAAAATTTTGGAGAGACTGAATCACCTGCTGCCATCAGCAACACAATGCAATTCAAGAATACCTGTTTTGTCCCCATTGCGTACCAGGCACTGTGCTAGAGGTGACCATGATTGACCCTAACCTTGCCCTAGGGAAACACTTCACCCTTATTTTACCTGCAGTCTAGTTGACCATATGGGGAAAAGGAGAAGACACCCCCCCCCCCGCCCCGTTATGTGTCTGCCCTTTTCCAAAATAAGTCCACAGCTGACCAGTAAGAAGGACAGGGATGATGTGTGCAGCTTGGTGAAGGAACCTCAGAATGGTTCTTTCCTACAAAGTTGCAGAGCCCTGCCTCTCCCCCAGGTGGTGAGAACCAGGGGCAGGGAGCTGCGTTGAGGCCTGTCACAGCCTGTTGGTGGGGCAGGGTTCTTAGGGGATAAATGGATGCTGGAAAGGCAGATACACACTAAGAACTCAAGTACAGATGGCTAGATCTGGCCATGGGATTTCAATCTCTAGAATTCCTTTTTTTTCCCTCTCCTTCTTGAGGGTCCGTCCTCCGACTGGGAAAGGGAAGAGTGGGAACCTGCTGACTGGAACTGCTGTCGCAGGTTATGTACCTGACGAGCCGCTCTGAACAGGGAGCCTCTTGTGCCTGCACCCGTTTAACCTAGAGCAGTCAGCTTGCTCACGCGGTGGACCTGAGGGTGTCCGTGCCTGTGAGAGAGCAGGGAGGGAAGGGCAAGGCCATCCTGGCGGTCAGCTGGAGTATCTGGTCACTTCCAGCATTCGTGGAGGTGGGTCCATTGAGACCCTCTTCTGCCTTCACCAGGGAGAGCTGGCTGAGTGTCCACAGGCTTCTGACCTAAGGTGCACCCTGGGCTGCCTTATGTGCCAGCTCCCTGTTAGCATGCGGAAGGGGAGAATGGCCCTGAAAATCTGGGGCCACCAGGTGTGGATGTCTCAGGCCCCAGCCCTGTGATGGCTGAGCCCCTGGGCCACAGTGATGGGGGATGGCTGAAGGGAGCACAATCCCCAGGACTCTCCACTGTGGCCCCTGGATCACTCCGGAGGGGTCGTGCTACCCCCTGGGGTGGGGGTAGGGGTCAGGGGTGGGGCAGAGCCCAGGGAAGGTACCAGAGTATGTTTGTGCATAAGTGGGAGTTAGAAGGGAGTGTACCCATGGGTGCAGCAGACCATTATTTTAAAGAGCCTAAACCCATATGCTCCTGAGGGACTGCCAACTTGCTTCCCCCACTTAGTCTTCCCCTCTGCAGGGCACTGGGAGAGGGTAGCTGCTGGGTTGGGATTGAGTCAGAGCTGGGAGGGATGAGGCAGGAAGCTCTGGTGGGCTGGATCTAACTTGGGCCATCCCTGTTCTTCACCACCAGTTTTTCATGCTGATCCAGGTGTGATAGAATTTGGCCTTTCGCCTGGGTCCTTTTGATACCTGTGAGAGAAAGAGTAGGAAGAGAAAGGGTAGGCGAGGAGGTTGCCATCTCCTGGATGAGCTTTGGAGTTGTTTTAAAATATGGCAGTATGAGGTTTGCCTTCGGTGTGAGTCCCCAGGGCACCAGTCCTTGGGGTTTGGGGCCCTGTCCCTCCCCCCTGCTTGAAAGTTTGGGTGCTGGCTCAAAGGAATGGAGGTGGGGACTGTGTTGGGCTCTGAGTTCCAGAGCCTTGTCTTGAGGGTGGAGTTGGGGAGATTCTGAGGGGGAAAGGAAGTGGACCAGGGATGTCCAAGGCTGGGCCTGAGAAGGGCTCCATAGCTAGAACTCAGCAGGTTTCTTCCCAGTGTGTTTTGTGGGAAGCTGGAGTGGAGAGTTGATTTACTTTGGGGCTGTAACATAAGTCAGTACTGGCTGGAAAGGCCTGGGAGAGCCAGGCCTCCCCTTACCGGAGTAGGCCTGCCCTGGCCTGGCAGCTCCCCTTCCTGAAGGGCAGGGGAGATGCAGAAGAAGGGAAGCGGCCCGTGCTGACCTGTCCAGCCCCTGAGCTCTGGCTGCTGGGAAACCACTGAGTGCTTCCCCTCTCAGAGCATGTCCCCACGTCCCCCGCTACTTCCTCCTTTGCCTGCTCTCTGCAGGAGGGAGGGGTTCTGAGCAGGCCTGGCTTACTCAAGTTGTTGATTGGCCAAAGGGCCCTGAGCTGTCCGGTTCCTTGGGGCCCCTGAGCCCAGCAGACTGGGGGGGGTTGGTGCCTTCCTGCTGAGGGGGGCACTTGGCCAACCTCACGCTCAGCCCCATTCCTTGTGGGATGGCCCGTTCGGGGCGTGCCCATGCCGTCAGCTGGGTTAGTCAGCAGTGTGGTGAATCCAGGGCACGAGGGGGGGCAAGTTGACCAGCCTGCTCCCTGGCCTGGGGGCTGAAGCCGCACCCCAGGGTCCTGGCCCAGCCCTCCAATCAGGGAAGCAGAATGGTGGGGGCCCCAAATTGGGCAGGGTTGCAGTAGAGTGGGGTCTCTGGAGCAGGAGAGGCCACTTCCTTCCCCTGTCCTCAGCCAGCTGCTGAGCAGGCCTCCCTTTCCTGCAGGGCTTTCTTTCAGCAGAGATGCTGGACCAGTGGTGCAAGGTTGCCCGAGCTCATTGCCTGGCTCAACCTGTATTAAAACAAATGGCCTTCCTTTCTGCCTGTCCTGTACCTTTCTAGTTTGTGCTGCTGGTGGGCAGGGGGTGGGGGGTAGGGGGGTGGTCAGTGACAGGGGAAATGAGTCCTTGCATGACAGAGGACAGAGAAGGGCCAAGTATGTTTTGTGTGGTCACTGAGGAAAACAGCCTAGGAGTCCTGGGCCCAGTTCTCTCACATGTGAGCTGAAGGTGACGTCCCGCCCTACCCGTGGTAGGGGCTCTCGTGAGGAGCCAGGTGTGTGTGTAGACACCTAGTGAGCACATGGTGGCACAGTGAGCACCAGGCATCCACCCTGTGTCAAAGAGATAAGGCTGAGGCTACGCATTTTACCTGTGGCTTGCTGTGTGACCCTCAACAAATCATTTTGCCTCTGAGCTAATTTATCTCAATCTGTGAAGTGAAGGTACTGCTTGCCTTCCAGAAGGTACTTGGTAAATATTGCTGAAGGTCTTGGCCAGAGGCTAATATCTGTCCATCATCGACTGGCATCTGCCCAGCTCATCTGCGACCCTTTTACTCCTGACCCCTGCTCGTCAGCTGCCTCACCCTTCAACCTTCAGGTGACAGGCCTCCACATCTGCCCTGAAGCTCCCACTCCGCCAGTGTGTTCCCTCCTAGCCCGGATTATCATCACTTTACTTATCCCTCCCCCACCCTTCAGGCCTTACGCTCCCCAAAGGCAGGGACTGGGTTTGTCGTTTGTTCACTGCTGTGCCTCCAGCACTTAGCCCAGAGCCTAGCTGGGTGTGGATGGGCAGCTGTGGCATCTCAGTCTGAGCAGAGGTGTCATTGAGCCCCGACTGGGACAAGGTAAGGGGATGGGTTATGGTCAGAGGACAGGTGAAGCTGGGGCCCAGGGCTCTTGGCCCTGCTGTGATGTCCCTTGTGTTCTCTCTGTGTAGAGGAACAGGAGCGGCTTCGCTTGGAGCGGGAGCAGGAGCAGAAGAAGGCCAGCAGTCTGGCCAGGCTGGCCCATGCGCTGCCTGTGGAGGAACCCCGCATTGAGGCACCACCCCTGCCTCTGTCGCCACCAGCACCCCCACCAGCACCCCCACCATCACTTGCCACCCCAACCCCACTGACAGTCATTCCTATTCCAGTAGTGACCAACTCTCCTCAGACTCTGCCCCCGCCCCCACCACTGCCCCCTGCAGCCCAGCCTCTGCCCCTGGCGCCTCGCCAGCCAGCCCTGGTTAGCACCCCTGGACTCAGCATTAAGGAGTCAGCTCCCCTGCCCACCAGGCCACAGGTGCCTACCCCTACTCCCCTACTGCCAGACTCCAAGCCCACCGGCAGCCCCAAGCCGTTGCAGCCCCTCCCTACACCCATCCTGACCATAGCACCACACCCTGGAGTCCAGCCCCAGCTGGCTTCTCAGCAGCCACCCCCACCCACTCTTGGGACCCTGAAGTTGGCATCAGCTGAAGAAGTCAAATCCAGCGAACAGAAGAAAAGGCCTGGGGGGTGAGTGAGGTGTGGCAGAGTTGGGGCTGGTGGGATGGAGAGAACTGCCCACCCCCTGGGCTGTTTGTGCAAGAGGAGGTTCTCTCCCAAACTAGCCCTTTGGAATCATGCCCTCCCTGCCTCTCCAACCCAAGAGGACCCTCCTTTGTTTGGACATTCTCACTATGCCCATGCTCATCCCCACCCCAGGAGTGGGGAATGGCTATTGCCCTCTGTTCTCAGGCTTCTGTTTTCTCTAATCCTCTCCAAGGCTGGGGCTGTTAGCATTTGTAGGCCTTTGGAAAGAGTGTGGCATTATGGGCCTCTCTTGGTTGAGAGGGCTGGGGTCTACTGGGTGTTTCTTCTGAGTCATAGGAGCCCTTCTGTCTCAGAGGTGGAGAGGTGGAATGGAGATTAAAGAGCTTGTAAATTATGAGCATACCTGTGCCCTCCAGGGGGTGAATGCACTGGGGCACGGGGAGAACATCTCCCTTTACTGCTTTTATAAAGTCGGGAACAAAAAGCCTGTGGCACTTGGGGGGTGCGGTGGGGGTGGGCAGGAAAGCAGCCTAATTCTGGCCCTCCTTCCTGAGCCTCCTGTCTGTCTGGGTTGCAGGATCGGAACCAGAGAAGTCCACAACAAATTGGAGAAAAACAGGTGTGTGCGCGTGATCTGGTTCTAACTTTGGTCCCCTAAGCTCTCCTTGGGCCTTCCCACCCCTCCCCCACCGCCCCCTTCCCCCTCTCGCTGGCTGACCAGCAATGCTCGACCTGCTCTCCTCAGGAGGGCCCATCTGAAGGAATGCTTTGAGACCCTGAAGCGCAATATCCCCAACGTGGACGACAAGAAAACATCGAATCTGAGTGTGCTGCGGACCGCCCTGCGGTACATCCAGGTATGGGGGAGGGAGGCCTAGCCTAAAGGAGGCAGGCAGTGGCGGCGCCGGGCCACAGCATCGAGCCAGCTTCCTCCCTACTCCCTCTGCCCTCCGCCCCTCGCCGCGGCCCCGCCCGCCTCCACGCGGGCGCTGAGCACATGGCCGGCTGACGTCAGCGGGGCTCCCCGCCCGGGAAGGGGCGGGAGGACGCGTGCGCAGGGAGGGCGGTGGCGGAGCTTTTCTCTGCTACGCTCCCCTTCGGGGTGGCTCCAAGGAGCCTTGCCAGCTGCAGGGCCCAGCAGCTCTGTTGTCAAACTCGGTGCCTGCCCCCGTTCTACCGCCTGACGCTGTTAGTGTACCACCGGTGAAAAGGGCGTGGAGCGGCCCTGCGCCTCCACCCTGCCCCGGGGTGGGAACAAGATCAGCCGAGGCTCGTGGGTGGGTGGGGTCTCCTGGGCGTGGCTTTTTCCACTTGGGGGCGCGCCGTTGAAGCCCACCCTTTCACCCCAGAAGGATTAAGATCCCTCCAGTTCATTTAGATGCCACGACCTGTTAAACCTGGGAGTTGGGGAATTGCGGCGGTCTGACTTGGTGACAAATAGACCGTATGACACCGAACCTTTTAAATATTACGCTCTCCTTCCGTCTTTCTCAGGGGCCCTCGTGGACACTGCGGTGCCGGGGGGGTGGGGGCGCCCGCCAGATAAGACTGTTGCCATGACGGCCCCAGTTTCGGTTTCCCTGGAAACAGGCCGAAGGTTCCGCTTGCCGGGAAGGAGGCTGTGGGGGTGGGGCGGGCCGCCACGCTCGGCTGCAGCGAAGATCTAGTCGGAAGGGAGCCGTTGGGGGAGTGGGAGTGGCCTAGGGCTCCCAGCCCGCGCAGGGCGGGGGCGGAGGAGCCTCGGGTCTCCCTGTCGGCGCGCTTGAGAAAGTTGGGGGCTGAGGCCGTGAGCCAGCGGCGGGCGCCACCCCTCCCCCGGCCTAGATTGTGGGGTCACAGCCCTGAGGTAACCGCTGCCTGACTCGTCGAAGGGCGGAGGCACTGCTTTGCGACTGCTCCCAGCCGGCGGCCTCCTGGAAACGTATGCCTTTCCGCCCGCCCTCCGGCTGAGGGGGCGGGGCTGGCGCGCCTCCCAGCGGCTTCCCAGCACCCGGGAGGGGCGGGGTTGGGATCGCCGATTGGTGGTACTAGGCGGGAGGCGGGGCTCCTGAGCGCGCGGAGGGAGGGTGCGGCCCGCGGGGAGTGACGCAGCAAAGCCGGGTCCGCGTGGGTGCGCGCGTGTCCCGGGAGGGGCGGGGCGCCGCGCCGCCTGCTTGCCTGTGGAAAGGCTCGGAGGGGGAGGGGAAGAGGGCCTGGCAGTGGGCTCAGGACCGTCATGGGAGGGTTAATTCTGGGATGTTTTTGCAGAATTTGGGCTTGAGTGTAAGTTTTTTGTTTTTCAGTGCTAGGGCCTGGGAACAAATCCCTATCCAAATGCTGACATTTCTGTGAATATCAGTTTCCTCTCCAGTATTGTGGTGATGCTAAATATGGGGGGGGGGGAGTACCTTTATCATGGAATGTTAGGAGTATTGGTCCTCTATAAATATTAATTTAGCACTTACTGAGATAAGAAGGTTCCTGTTTATAGACACATATTTAGGGAAGGGAGTCCTGCTGCATGATGTTTGGTTTGAAAATAAAAGTGTGGCCCTGGCTGGTGTGGCTCAGTGGATTGAGTGCAGGCCTAGGAACCAAAGGGTTTCAGGTTCGATTCCTAGTCAGGGCACATGCCTGGGTTGCAGGCCAGGTCCAAGTTGGGGCAGGGAGTGCAGGATTTATTCTGGGGAGTTAAAAGAAGTAGCTGAGGTCACAGCATTTGAGCCAAGACCTGAAGGTCTCAGGGTGACCTAGGCAAAGTAGGGAGCAGGCAGCATAACAGAGACCAAAGTTTCTCCTGCAGGAGGGGAGCGTGGTGCGTTTTTCTGAAGTAAAAGGTGGTTGGGATGGTTGCCATAAAGAGATGGGGTCGCTGCAGGGCACTAATTGGGAATTAAAAGGAAATGCTGGAGGGACTTCATAGGGCGCTGTAGACTGAGGGCTTTGGGTGTGTGCCCAGGGAGTAAGCTGTGGGAAGACTGTAGCCCCCAGCCAGACCTAGGGTGGCTTAGGGATGCGAAGGGTTTGAAGAAGCCACAGTCAAGTGGACAGAGACAGGAAGGGAAGTAGTTAGGTACCAAACCACACATCCAGGTAGTCTTAGCAAGGGAATGGGTTTAAAATGAAGCAATGTGGACTAAAGTTAGACCCTGGGAAAACTTTCCAGGGGCCCCTAGACTTGTGGAGAACGGGGCTAGGTAAGTAGAGGAAGTTTGGGCTGCCGGTGTTCTCCTTCCCTGACCCAGAAGTCTACCTGCTCAGCTAGCAGGCAGAGTCTAGGATGGCCACTCCCAGCCACCAGCAGCCAGGTTGGAGTGAAGGTTGACTCACCTCAGGCCCTGTCATTGACGTGGCCTCATCTGATGTCATGTCTAGCCCTGGCCTCTTGGGTTGAAAAGCCAGACAGGTACGTGTGGGTAAGGGGAGGGCTATTTCTGGCAGAGATATGGGGAGAAGCAGATTAATCTCAAAGATGTTGGAGGGTGTGTATGTGGCCTGGGACTGGCGACAGAAGTGTGAAGCTCCCAGGTTTCAGACTGCTACAGAACAAGGCTGTATCTGGGTTTGTGTCACAGGCACTGATGGTTTGAGGTATCTCTTACTGGTGAGGTCAGAAATGCAAGGAGTTAGGGTCTGTGGGAGGGAACGTGGGGAAGTTGGGCTGCACTGGTGTGTGGAGTTGAAGGCACTGTTGTGCCCACGAGGGGCTGGTGAGCAGTCCGGAGGGGCTGCTGTGGAACTGCCTGTAGGAGATGGAAGCAGGGGAGGCTCAAATCTGATGGGCGATGGTGATGAAGGAGAGAGACGGGATAGAGGTGGGAACTAACACACTCAAGTGCTCACAGATTCTTCCCCTGGGGCTGAGTGAGACGTCATACATAGCTCTGTCCTGGCCACTGGTGGAGTCAGGAGCTGTAAGCTAACCATAGAAGAACCCTTGCCATCTCTCTCAGGGCTGGGCAGTGCAATGTGTATCGAGGTAGGAAACAAAACATGAAGTATTTTGTGATATGAGCCATTGCCTAATAAAATACTGCCTGTTTCATTCAATGCTCAGGGGTGTGGTGGAGGTCAGGAGGGTGTACAGGTGAGGGCATGGGGTAGGGAAGGTCAATGGAGGAGGTGTGTACCTGAGTGCGGTCTTGGAGTGTGAGCTGGTCAGACCGAGAGTGGTGAGGTGGGAGGGCCCGTGTGTGAGCAGCTGGATACACAGGGTTGGGAGAGGCACACTAAGACAGCGGGTGAATTTGGTATATGAAGAGCCAGTGGGCTGTGACTGGCAAATCTTGGAGGCCAGAAGCTCAGGAGCATCGCAGCTCAGAGACCCAGGAGGCATGACATGCCTGGGCCGAGGAGAAGCGAGCAACAGGTAGGCCTGTGGAACTTAGGTCGTTTTAATAGTGTCAGAGTCAGGAGGTCATGGAGGACAGGTGAGACTCTGGGAGTGGAATGGAGCTGAGCGATAGGACTGAGCTGGCACCTTGGAGCCGCTATTAAGCCCCATAAAGGGAAGCCTAAGACCCTTCTGATAGCGGAACAGTGCCAAGTCGGGGAGGTGGGGCATCCAGCCCTGACGTGAGGGGTCAACCTTAGGGGCCAGGTCACCTGTGAGAACTTGAAGGAGAGATGGCATGGTGTATAAGGGAGCTCCCCATGGTGTTCTTAGTGAAGTGGGTGGTATGAGCTTTTTGCGGGGGCAGAAAAGCCACATGGAACTTGCGGTGAAAGACAGAAGCCTTTCCAGGGGCCTTCAGTCAAGCCAGTGGTGCTGTCCAGCAGCTGAAGAGCCATTTCTCATTGATGACTGCAGCTCAGGGGCTGGTGTGAGAGGAGGAGCACATTCCAGGGCTTGGGGTTGCCCAGCAGCCTGGGGAGTGTGGAGGCTGTGGGCATGTGAAAGTAAAGGCTCTGGGGACGTGTCACAGGCGGGCACTGCAGGGAGCAACTAGGAGACCGGGACGTGAGGTGCAGAGCCAGCAGCTGCTGGGGGCCCGATGGAGGCAGTTCGAGGAGACGAAATGGGGGTTGGGTTTCCAAAGGCAGGTGGGTCATCCTCAAGGGCACTGAAGTTAAGGAGAGAGACTAGTGAATGATGAGGCGGAGAGAAGGGCTGAACCATTTGGGTTTGTTTGGGGAATAGGTTCCAAAGAGGGTAGCTTGTGGCATTAGTAAGTAATACGATGGCATCATGAATGGTGGTATAGGCCTTGGGCAGTCTCTGAGAAACCTGTTACACCTTGTGTGGTCAGCAGAATGTAGGGAGGTGCTGCTGGGGGGGGCGGAAGGGGCAAGAGAGAGCAGAACCCCTCAGGATAGAGTTGATGTGGAGAAGGGGGAGCCACTGGCCTGGATCCGCACTTTCTTTCAACGGTGCCTTTTGGAGAGCCTGCATTTCCCGGTACACTGGGCCCCAGTGGGCAGAGCCATGGTCCAGGAGGCAGGTGTGATCTCCAGCAGCCCCCGTCAGCCTGGGTCCCCTGGTCGCCGCAGACCTGCCCTTGTGGACCAGGTGCTTTGGAAGCAAGGGTAGCTGTGGGGGTGTCCGAGGCCCTGCGGGCCCTGAGGTTGCTGCTCACGCGTCCTGCTGTTCCTTGCCCTGCCCTCCAGTCCCTGAAGAGGAAGGAAAAGGAGTATGAGCACGAGATGGAGCGGCTGGCGCGGGAGAAGATTGCCACGCAGCAGCGGCTGGCAGGGCTCAAGCACGAGCTGAGCCAGTGGATGGACGTGTTAGAGATCGACCGGGTGCTCCGGCAGACCGGCCAGCCCGAGGACGACCAGGCTTCAACCTCCACTGCCTCTGGTGAGCCCCGCCCCTCAGCTTCCCGGCTTCCTGGCCAGCCCTTGCCCGCTGGCAAAGATGTCACCTGCTCCAGCCCCATAATATTCCCCAGACCCCCAGGGGCGTCTTTTTCTCCAGCCTTTTGTTCCCAAGCCCTTCTGACCTATCCCTGTCCTCGTGTCCCCCCACAGAGGGTGAGGACAACATAGACGAGGACATGGAAGAGGACCAGGCTGGTCTGGGCCTGCCTAAGCTGAGCCATCGCCCCCACGTGGAGCTGCCGAAGCCACCGCCCAGCACCGCCCCTGCGCCTCTGCCTCCCCACCCACACCCCCACTCCCAGCCTGTGGCTTTGTCTCCTGCCCACCACCCTGGGCAGCAACCTCCGCCACAGCAGAAGACACCTCTGCCAGCCCCTCCACCCCCACCAGCTGCCCCTGCCCAGACGCTGGTGCCCGCTCCAGCCCACTTGGTGGCTGCAGCCGGTGGGGGCTCCACAGTCATCGCCCACACCGCCACGACCCACGCCTCAGTCATCCAGACTGTGAACCACGTTCTCCAGGGGCCGGGCGGCAAGCACATAGCGCACATTGCCCCCTCGGCCCCCAGCCCTGCTGTGCAGCTGGCACCTGCCACACCCCCCATCGGCCACATCACAGTGCATCCTGCCGCCCTTAACCACGTAGCCCACCTTGGCTCCCAGCTTCCCCTGTACCCACAGCCCGTGGCAGTGAGCCAGCCCGTGGCGGTGAGCCACATTGCCCACACCCTCTCGCACCAGCAAGTGAATGGCACCGCCGGGCTGGGGCCCCCCCCCACCGTTATGGCCAAGCCCGCTGTCGGGGCTCAGGTGGTGCACCACCCCCAGCTGGTGGGCCAGACAGTGCTCAACCCTGTGACCATGGTCACCATGCCCTCCTTCCCCGTCGGCACGCTCAAGCTGGCTTGAGGGTGAGGCTGTGCAAGCGACCCCCAATGGGGGCATGGAGGGGGACCTCTCCCCATACTCTCCCACCAGCTCCACACATTCCAGCCAGGCCCATCCCATCCACCCCCATTCCCAGGCCTCCAAGGGGAAGGGGGTGCAGAGACTCTGAGCCAGGGGAGAGAAGGGCCACCCCAGGGAGCTGTGCACAGGGTAGGGGTCAGCTCTCTGCATGAGGACTTGATAAAGTGGTGAGACACGCTCTGGTGGACGTGCTGCCTGTCGGCCTGGTGCCAGTCCTGCCTTCCCATCCTGTCCCCTGAAACCAGTTCCATGTGGGCATCCCGTTCTCAGACCTCCCCTACCGCCTTCCTGTGCTGCTGCTATTGCTTGTCTGGTGATGTGGCGAGAGTCCAGGCCCTCCCCTCCGGAGCCTCAGCCTTCCCTTCCCAGGCCTTTGGAGGGGAATGTGGGGGTGGGGGGCTGAACCGAGGCAACTTGGCCCAGAAAGTTGGGGGCCACTGTGGGCCCTACTCTGAGTATAGGTGACAGGTCCTAGGAAGTGGCTGGTCTGGAGTCCTACCCAGACAGGTGGGAGCCCCAGCCCGGGGCTCTCCTACCCAGTTGCAGTCACTGTGATTTCTTACAGCAGAAACTTATTTAAGATGGTTCTCTACCAACAGTAAACCAAACCCAAGCTGCTGCCAAGCTTTTAAGCCTCTCAGCCTACTACTGGCCTCCTGACCTCTAGAGGGCAGGCTGAGGGAGGGGTGGGAAAGGAAGGGCTTGGCTGAACCCGGCATTCACCCTACCCCCACCTCCCAGCCTGGGCCTGGACTGAGAGCTGCTCTGGACCCCTGTTGCCACCCCTGGGTGGGGCTGTTGGCTTCCAGAAGGCATGCACTGCCCTGATTCCCAGGCCTCTACACTCCACCGAAGGATGGGTGTTTGGGGTGCCACCTGGGACACATGGACCAGCCACAGGTCTGGGTTCCAGGATCCTGAAGCCACACTGTTGAGACAATCAGGAAGTTTAAACCCAGCCCTTTTCCAGATAGGCCCTGGGCACCTGTAGAAAGGGGCAAGGCCGCACTTGCAGGGCTGCTGCGGCTGGCCCAGCCCCTCTGTCTCCAGCGTCATCTCTTTGCTGTGAATGTCCCCCTTTCCCCGGTGGGCTTCATTGAGTGCACCCTCTCTGAGGGGGCTGCTGTGTGCCACTGCCTTCCTCTGAGGAAAGGTCTGTCCTTCACGGGGCCAGGGGCAGGGGAGCAGGTATGTAGGAGATGCTGCTTTCCCTGCCTCTGCCTTGCAGACTGGCTTCTCTTTCTATGTGGGCATTTATTACAGGTGGCCTTGTGTCAGACACACACCATGCACACTTGGCTCCCCACCTGGATACTCACTGATGGCCTTTCCATGTAGGGGGAGGAAGAGTGTCCCTGGGTGTGAAGTTTGCACTGATGGTGGGGGGGTGGGGGTGATGTTGGGGCCCAGGTCTCCTCTGGAGGACTTTAATAGACAGAGGTCTCAAATAGATTTCTATGTCGAAGAACAGACTTTCGGTTCCTTCAGGGCCCCGGGGACCTTCCAGGGGCTTGGGCTCTCATTTGTCTCTTCTGAGGGTGGGGAAAGGGGAGGCCTCCAGGAGGGAGCTCCATGGTACCCTCCCGCTTCGTAGGCTCGCTGCCTCTCCGCACCTGCAGCCGCTACCCCCGCCCTGGTGGTCTGGGGAGCCGCCTCCTGGCGATGACAGTGGGAAGAAGGGAGGGCAGGCCTGGCGCCCGGGGAACAGGCAGAGACATTGGGGAAGCGCCTCTCCACTCTGCTCACCTGCCTGAGGCCGGTCCAAAGTTAGAACGTGTCAGCCAGTCTCCCCTCGGGCCACACAGATACCTCATCCGCCCGCTGCCCGAGCCCCTCTCCGCCCCCAGCAGTGGGGGCTCGGAATCTAGTGCCGAATGACTCTGTCCAGATTGGTGACGATGGGTGTTGTTGCTGTTTTTGTTGTTTGTGAATGCTGTGACGCTGTGTGCCCGAGAGGGCAGCCGCCGCCCAGCCCTTTGGGCACCGCCCCCACCCCCCAGCTATCAGGACCATGTCTCTCACCCTGTGGGACCGCCTGCCCCGCCCCTCCCCCCAGCCCTTCCAGCCTGGGGGACGCGCGTGCGGGCACGCGCACGCGCGCACACACACATCTTACCTCTCATGCGTGTTTTACTTTTTGATGTTCTGAGTGGCTCACTGGCTGGGAATCTTTACCTCGGGGAGAGGGGGAGTTTGGTTCCTTGGGGGGCCAAAGAAGGGCAGGGGTGCCTGGAAGGAATGGCGGGGTCACCAGAACCCCTGCTCTCTAGGAACAGCTGCTTCTCCCCCATCCCAGGGTCCCACCCCCAAACCCCAAAGAGGTGGCCCTTGTTTACAGTGAGGACTCGGTCACTGTGTCTCCGTTTCCTGAAATATAAATTGTAGTGACCCCAGACTGTAGAGATTTTTATGTGTTTGGATACATCTGCTGTGTGGGAAAAAAAAAAAAAACTACAAAAACCCTACTTTTGTACATATTGTATTTTTACTATTGAACTGTATTCTAGTGGCTGTTCATGCTCCAAGACTCTAGGTATTGAGACATGAATACTCTCCATGTAATAAGCACTTGCCTGGAATAAAATATAAAATTGAAATAAACTTGCACTGAAACCTGAGATGGAGCTGCCAGCCTGTAACTTCTGGGTCCTTTTGCTGCGAAAGAAGGCAGAGACCTTCAGGGAAAGACCTCCAGCAAGAGGCTGCCAGTCCTTTCCCCGTTGACACCTGGGGGACAGTCCTCGAGCAGCTTCTGTGCTGGTCGGTTACAGAAAAAGATTAGGGACCTTTAGGTTTGATCTCAGTGCTGAATCCAACAGACTCTGAGAACTACAGTTCCAGTTTTCCCTGTGCTTTTGCAATACTCCCTCAAAACACTTTTACAAACACTATCTTGCTTTATCTTGTAACATAGTGAAGTAAATAAGCCATAAACTAACCTCATTCTGGCAGGAAAGGAAACAGGTTTGAGACAGCTACGTGACTTGTTACAGTCACACAGCTGGGCTGGGACCTTGTGTAGCTTGTCAGACCCCTCACCTCCGTGCAGAGTTCTCCCTGAGCTTCTGCCATCCTGCCCGGGGGCCTGTTGTGGAACTGGGGGATCTTGAATTCAAGAAGGTTCCAGTGGGAAAGGTGGATGGTCTGTACAGCAGGTGAGAGACCTGAGAAGGGATGTGTTCGTGGGGGAGAGGCTAGGACAGGTTAACTGGGGAGTCCATAAAGCTGTCCTTTGAGGGAAAGGAACAAGAGGAGGAAGAGGCCAAAGGCATGTTCTAAGCTGGGCCTGCAAACCAGGTTGTGGAAAGCCTTGTCCCTATAACTACATCTTCTCTCCCCAGTTTGGGGGAAACCAGCACTTCGGCAGGCTATCTCAGGAATAAGTGGGGAGGTGAGAGAGCAATCAGCCAGGCCTAGCTCATCCTTATCCTGCCTGTCTTAATTCCCTGACGCCTGCCCCACTCCCAGCCCCAGCCCGGGAACTGACTCAGTTTCTCTTCCTGGGATGGGTCTGGGGATGTCATCCTTGGGGAAGGGAGTAGTGGCTACTAATGTCTTGGGGTTCAATTCTTTGAAGAAAAGCCAGCCTCAAAAGGCCAGACCCAGTGTTCCTCCCTATTGCCCCCCAATCGCGTCATCCCCTTTCACTTGTGAGATGCGGGCTCCCTCTGCTGGTAGCTTTGGGGAGAGATGTGTGCCTTCAATTAAGGGAAGGCCAACCGGACAACTGTTAGGCTTACTATTTTCGTATTTCCTGAGTGCCCACTCAGTGTCAGACACTGTGCCAGGCACTGGGGACTAAGATGAAGACCGTCCCTGGTAGTGACGACCCACCAGCATCTTAGAGCTATCACTATATCGTAAGAATAGGCAGAAACCCCTCTGTGCACTCAAAGGACAGATCCGCCCCACCAGCCCCATCGGCTGCAGCCTGCAATAGAAGGGCCTGTCACCGGGGCGTTGGGAAGCAAAAGTTCCAAGAAAGAGTCCATTTACCGGCCCTGCTCTGTGAGAGAGGGGGACTTGACTTCCAGAATTGGAGGGTACCTCGAGACAATGTTTGTAGTGCCCGCCTCACACTTCCTGCTCTTCCTTATCCACACACGTTACCTTCAGCTGCCCCATCATTTTGGGATTCCCTCTGGTCCCAGAAGCCCATTCAGGGCCAGCACTTCTGGGTGAGAGTGTGTGAAGGTACAGGCCACTTCCAGGCTAATGTATCAGGGGCCTTTGGTGAACTTTCAGGTGGTGAATTCTGATCCTCCAGGCAACAGGATCAGCTTGGGGGTTGGGGTGGGGGGCAGTGTTCCCTTGAGGGCCTTAGAAGTTCCCCTGGCCCCAGAGCTCCCTGTGTCAACAGTTTCCTCACCTGGGCAGCTAGGACTGAGTTGACAATAGGCCCGAATGCTCAGAAAGTCAGTGCCTTCTAGACCAAAACACGTGCTGGAAATGGGAGCCCTCTACCTGGGACCATGGGTAATGGGCAGTGGTCCTCTGGAGTGGGGGATGGCAGGCAGGAACCTGCAATTCGGCCTTTTCCATGCCTCAACAGGTTTGAGCCCTCTTGATGCCCCCCTCCCCCGGACCTCCAGCCTGAAGCAGATATCCCAAAGACAGTGCTCCATGCACAGGTGCCAAGGCCAGCGGGGCAGGGTCCTTCCCCACTGGCTGGGGGGGCTGGGGGGCTTCTGCAGATTCCCAGTCAAGCTCCAGTTTATCACTGTAGCTGTTCAGGAGGGCAGGCTGGGTTCAGGTGGGACAGGGGCCTATGCTAATCCAGAGGCTGCAGAGGCCACTGGTCAGTCTGAGACGGGACTGCTGGCCCTAAGGGCTCTCTCCATACCTAGGGTCTGCTTATCATCCCCACCTCCACCAGCCCATAGCTGAGGTCCCTCTCACTTGGAAAGTTTGGTTCTCTTTTCGCCATCCTTGCCTTGTGGGGTTGGCCTTCTGTACTGCTCCGTTGTGGAGATTATGGAGTTCCCCAACACAGTCACTAGCTGTCCTGTGCCCGCACACAAGCAGCCCGAGCCTCAAGCATTGCCAAATGCTGGGTTTATTGGTTTGTTACACTGAAGAGTACAGTTTTTGAGCCAAAATACATACAGACTCTGTTCCTCACAAAACCACTGAGTCACTAAGGCAGGCACACAATGGCCACCGAGCTTGGTGGAGGCCGAGGACTCACAGACACGGGTGGGCAATGGGGCGGGCTGGCCCCCAAACAGGCCGTGCAATGCCCAGGGCAGGGGTGGGTGGGGAGGCTGTGCCAGATGCAGAAGGACTTCTGGGCCCTTTTTCATGTTTTTTAAGTGTAGGAAGTCTCCAGACCTTAGTCTGGAGGCAGACTAAGGGCAGGCCCTGGCCCTGGGGCAAGGCCTAGCTGGCCTGCATGTGTTGGGGAGGGGATAACAGAGCAAGCAGCGTGAAATGCCCCCTCCTCTCAGTGAGTGAGGGTCTTCCAAGGGGGGCTTTGGGTCCATATGCCTCTCAACATCCAGAGGAGCCTGTAGAAGGCAGAGCTAGCTTTGCTTCTCACCAGTGACAAACAAGGGGGACCCAGGCACCACCTTCCCTCCAACCTCCGGGACTCAGCAGATGCCTGGGACGATGAGCTGCCTCCAAGTTTTGGGGTCACCTTTGAGAGGAGGCTGTGACCGTATCGCCTCCCTAAAGGATCACGCTGGGCCTCCTCTCCAGAGGAAGTGCTCCAACCGCATCCCAGACCCTTCAGCTGGCAAAGTGTCACTCACACGGCTTTCTGGGATGGATCTAACGTGTGAAGCAAGACAAAGCGGCGAGAGTGGGATCGTACAGTACATGTGGGCCCACTGCACAGGCTGGGGGAGTGCGTGGGGTCGCCTCACGTGGCCAGAGACAGCGGCAGTGCTGCTGAGGTGGGCTGCTCCCACCCGGGGCCCAGCTCCTGACTGCCCCTCAGTCTCAGAGGAGGGCCCAGAAGGCAGCCCAGGAAACACGCCCAAATGCGCCCACACTCACTGGGCCCTCAAAGGGACTCTCAGGAGAAATACATCAGAGGCTCCTTGCTTCGCGTGACCCTCACCAGAGGGGCCCAGGTAACTACAGCCCTGATCACGCTAGAGGGCCTCAGGCTGACCTGGGAGAGAGCGGGAGCAGCCCGGCCTGAGGCTGCTGGTGGCAGTGGGGCTGTTTCCAGGTGTCTGAGAGGGGACAGAGTAGGCATTCCCCGAGTCAGTTGCTCCCTGAGGCCGCCCCTCCCGACCCTGGCCCCGACTTGCTCTGCAGGGCCAGAACTGCCCGGAGTCAGGCCCCAGGCTCACAAGCACTTTGTTAGGAACACAGCTGGGCAGGCAGGGCTGGCTGAGATCAGGGCGGTCTCTGCTGTGCCGCCCGCATCTCTCGCTGCGGGGCCTGGGGCGCCCGGAGCCCAGGCTCTGGCTGGCTGCTGCCTCGGGCGGCGGCCCTCACTTGTTCTCTATGAGCATCTGCACCTTGTGGACGAGGTCCCGGGCGATCTGCAGGATCTCCTGGGCATCATGATGCTCAGCTCGTTCTGCAGGAAACATGGATAACCGTGGGAATGCCGGAGCAAAGGCAGTAGTCTGGGAGGAGCCTCGTGGCTGCCCACCCATTCCGTGTCCACCTGCTGGGCTCCTGACATCTGCGTACGGGGAAGCCGGCACTGCTGAACCCCTCCAACCCTGCCCAGGCCGGGAGTGGGGGCTCCTAAGCCCCTGCTGGGGGCAGCCAGGATGAGCTGGACAAGCTCCTACCATTGAAGAACTTGATGATGTCGGTGAAGTCCATGTTGTTGTCGCGGATGATCTCGCGGTAGGCCTCCACCAGGGCCAGGGCGATGAACAGGACAAAGTGCTCCGAGGAGATGTGCCGGGCTGCCCAGATCACTTCCCACACCGCGAACACATCTTCATACGGCAGCTCTGGGCACAGCCAGAGGCTCAGGCTGAGCCTGGCTGCCCACGGGCCTCCCATGGGCCACAGGCGGAGACAGAGCTCTAGGGGCCAGCGTCCTGGGGTTCTCTCCTTTACAGGCAGCCCAGTCCAACGGGGCAGGGTTCCAGGCCTCAGGCCAAAACCCTGTCCTTCTTGGGAATCCCTGCGCCCTGGGCTCCTGTGGACTCCACACCACCCTCTCTTCAGCTAGAGCAGCTCCATTTTCACAAACCCTGGTGTTCAGGGAAGATTTGGTTTGATAACAGTTCCCAAAACCATTGCCTGAGGGTGATTTTCCACTCTGTCTTCATTTTGGGTTCACCTAAGGAGCTTTGAAAATCTCAAAGCCTAGGCAGTCAGCCACACTAGCAGTCTGATACTGGGTGGAGCCCAGAGCACTGGTGTTTCTAGAAAGTTCGCCAAGTGGTTCCAAAGTGCAGCTAGGGTCCAGAATCCCTGCCTGGGAAAAGGGATTTCCTAGTGCCCCTGACCCCAGACCCACCAGCCAACCCTTCTCTTACCTCTCTTAAAATCCAGCAGGAACCAGCGGTAACAGAAGTAGAAGTGGGTGTAGTCTCCGTTCTGGTGCATCAGTTCAAACAGCTCTGAGTCCAGGATCTTGTGTGAGTGGAGAAAGGAAGGACTGACCCCACGTCACCCTGCCGCCGCCACATCACCCTGCTGCCCCCCGCCCTCCACCAGGCCCCTTCTGCTGTGGCGCCCGGTAGCCACACTTGAGCCTGCTCCTGTCTCCCCGAGGCTGTACTCTGTGGCCCCACCTGTCTCGCTGGGCTATACTCTTTTCGGAGCTATAGTGTTTCCTCAGCGTTTGGCGGCATCATCAACCATACCTAACTCACCAGAACTTTCAGGAGCGCAAGCATTCCCATATGGACATCCCACCTCGATTTATAGCATTGAAAACAGTGTGTTTTCCAGAAACAGACTCATACGTACAGAGAACAGACTGATGATGGTTGCCAGAGAGGAGGGAAGTTGGGGGACTAGGTAGAAAAGGCGAAGGGACGGAGAAGTACAGATTGGCGGCTACAGAACAGTCATGGGGATGTAAAGTCCGGCACAGGGAATGTAGTCAGGAATATTGTAATAACTGTGTACGGTGCCAGGTGGGTGCCAGACTTACGGGGGGACCACCTCACCTCCTAAGTTAGGAATATGTCTAACCACTGTGCTGTACACCTGAAACTAACACAACATTGAATTTCAAAGGGGATCCAAGATGGCGCAAAGCAGGTGAAAGTTACACTTACTTCCTCCCAGATACAAACTGGAATTACAACTAAGTTAGAGAACAATTAACCTGAATAACCAACTGAAGACTAACTGAACAGAAGTCTTTTTACTAAGGATTTACAGAAGAAGCCACACTGAGACTGGTAGGAAGGGCGGAGCAGCGAAAAGGGCTGGCCCTGCTCACATGTGCCGGCCGAGAATCCAGAGATCCAGCTGCAAAGGTCCCCCCCACCCCCACCCCCCGCAGAAGGGCGGGGCCTGCACCCCACAGCGGGCCCCTCCCAGCCCGGAGCACAGAGGCCAGAACAGGAGCACACGTTAACACCTGGTTGTGTAAGTCAACTGAAATGAGAAAAAAGAATGTGTTTCTGAAATGAAAGAAATTACACTTATACATAGGAGATTTTTGGAACGCACTCTGGCCTCCCTGTGGAAGATGGAGAAGCCCAGTGGTGTCTGGTCAAGTGCCCACGGGCGGCAACAGACCTCACCTGGATGAGGGAGCGCATGTTAGCGAAGTGGGTGTCCATGGCACCCCCGTTGGGGAAGTTCTGGCTCATCCTCTTCATAAGGTGGCTGAAACAGCTGTAGGCCAGCTGATCTGAGGGGAGACGGGAGTGAGGCCATGGGGCAGGAGACCCCAACACCTCACTTCACAGGGGGCGTCCTGTGGCCCAGGGGACAGGGCTGGCTAATATTCCCACCCATCCAGACCTAGCAGTCCAACCTTCTTTTCTTCTCCAGCTTTTGTGAGCCCAACCCCGACACCATTCTGGGGACACTCCCCTGGCCCTGAGCCCCATCTCTCACCATTATCAAGGATGACCAGGAGAGGTGCCAGCAGATCACACATGCCCTGCACGTAGCCCATGTCCAGGTGTTCCCACACGTAGCTGAAATGCCAGGGACATTGCCAGAGTTGCTGTGGGTGTGTGCTATCCTCCCCTCCCCTCGCGGGTCCTTGGGAGATGGCCTCCAGAGCAGGCCGCTACCCAGAAGTCAGCCTTCACGTGACCCTGCAGGGCTGGCAGTACAATGGTGAAGAACCCAGCACCCCTGTCCTCAAGGCACTCAAGGATTCAGGCAGAGAGGCAGTGCCGGGGTGGGGTGGGGCCCTGGAGTGAGGGAAGTCAGATAAGGCTTCCTGAAGTGTGGCTGAGCTGTGATCTGAAAGACTCTTGGGAGTGAGGAGGGGTGGGGCAGGGGCCTGAGGGAGTCCAGTGTGGTTCTGGTGCAGGGGGGAGGAGCAGGGCACCTGCAGACCTGACCTCTCCCGGAGCAGGGTCCCTGCCTCCCGCCGAGCCCTGCCCTGCAGTGGCACCTGCACATGACGTCTCTGAGCCTCTCCAGGTTGGGGGCTGTGAAGTACCAGTAGTTGCGGTCACATCGCTGCACATCCTTGTCAATGCGGTGCAGATTTAAGGCCACAGTGTCCAGTAGTTCTATCTGAAAGAGTAGGGGCCACTCAGGGTTGAGCTGGGGGCCAGAGGTGACACCCACAAAGAATTTCAAGGGACTGAGAGATCAGTCCTCTGGGGATGCTGAGAGACAGGCTTGGGGCCCTCCAAGGTCAGGGCACCCCCCTTTCACCCTCCAGCCTGTGCCCAAGCCTGGGGATGGCAGGATGGCTCTGGGGCTGGCTGAGAACAGGGGAACACCCACGTACGGTGTAGGCGGAGATGCACACGGCCGCCAGCTCCTCCCCTGACTCCGAGGTCTTCTCCTGGCTGGGATCTTGGGGCTCAGAGAGAGCATGGACTGAAGGTACCGGCCCATCAGAACCTTCCTCCCCACCGCAGTCTTCCTCCTCGAAGCCCACACTTGGCCCCTCATCTATGCTCGATTGGATGCCTGAGGCCACGGAATAGTTGCGAGAGGAGGGCAGCCCCGAGTCTGGAGAATCAAACTCCACCGACTGCTGCTGCTCCACCATGGCAGTGCCTGGGGGCCCAGCGCCCGGGTCCTCCTCGGGCTCCGGCCTGGAATCTTCAGTGCCTGGGGGCTTTGGGGGCTCCAGGTCATCCACAGAGATAAACACCTGGTGAGGGAGAACAGAGGGTGGGGCTCACGCCTACACTCCAGCACCTTCCCTCAGCTCAGTGTATCCTTCCTGGGGCACAGTGAATGAGAAGGACGGAGGATTCTCTTCACATCTCCTCCCAACCCATGGCCTCCAGCACGGCCTCCCCTGGGCGCCAAGCCTGTCTGTCTGACCCAGCTGACCCGGGGGAGGGAAGTCAGCTTCCAGGCAAACATGACATCAGCCCTATCCAGTCCCCTCCTCTGGCTTCTTCTGGGGCCTGACGAAAAGTGAAGCACTCCAGGCTTCCTGTGGCTGCTGTGTGGAGGGGGGACGTGAGGCCTGGACACTCAATGGCACTGTGTGGCCAGTGTGAGCTGTGTCATTCCATAAACTCAGGAGGCGGTAAGGCTGCCTATCAGGAGAGCTTCCTGGTGTGTTGGGGTAGCTGTCCGGGCAGCCGGGGGTGTCAGGCTGGGGGTGTTAGGAAAACAAATTCTTCCTTTCTTTCAGTACTGACTGTTCAGAACGAGGCAGGAGATTTTTGGTAGGGGCTGCCTCACCGGCTACATCAGCCTCAGACAAGCTGAGGGGAGGTAGGACGTGAAAGGAAGCACATGTTGCTGATTAGAAACAGGCCATCACTGTGGACAAGTCACAGGGAAAAGAAGAGACATACGCAGACTGGTTTGTAGTTTTTTTTCTATTTGGATTATGTAGGGAAGGGGATGCTAAAAGGAGTTTTCACTTTGGGCAAGAAGCGTGGTCTCAGGTGAGGCCACGCCACGGGGCAGAGCCGAACCAGAGCCTCGTAGCAGGGCGGGCGAGGGAGACGCAGTCTGAGCCAGGCCGCTGGGCTCTGGCGCAGACGCGGGACTTCACAGAACCCACCGCCAGGGGGCGGGCACAGGCTTGCCAGCAGGGGACTAAGGACAAAGCACATGGAAAGGAGAGTGTGCCTTGGTCGTTTTGCTCCAGCTTGAGTTTTCTGTTAATATTAGTAAGGATTTAGTAAAGTAGCAAGAATACACATTATTTAAAGTGGCAAATTTAAAGAAAAAACATAAGTTGGTAAAAGAGTGTCCTTAAAACGGAGACTTATCCCTTCCGGTTGGGCCCAGCAGCCGCAGTGGGGACGCACCCGCCGACAGGCGGGGCCCAGGCAGGCTCCCAGCCAGCTCTGTGCGGTCCGCCCTCGCGGTGGTGCCAGCAGACACAACAGCAGCGCTCTGAGTGCTGCCCGGGTCTCTCGCGACAGCGCTCAGTGAAGTCTGTACGTCAAAGGGTAGCGGAGCTGAGATGGGACACCATGGCCCAGAGACGGGAAGACAAGTCCCTCAGTGGCTCAGCAGTGGACCTGGGACTAGAACCCAGGGCTGCTTATTCTTAGCCTTGAGGCCTCTCTATAAGGAGGAGGGGTTCCTCTAGTCCCCATAAATCCATCTTTCCCTGCTCGTCCATTAAAGCAGAGCACAACGCACTATCTCACTTTTTCTCGCAACACCCAGAGAAGTCGGGGGCAGGGGGCAGCCATCCCACATTTCAGTGGAAGAAGATGAGACGCAGACACACGGAGCCATCTTTCCAGGGCTCCAACACCAGTGAGCACTAGAGGTCGGGCTGCTGCTCAGGACTCCAGGGCGGCAAAACGCGGGTGGCTCGCGCCCCACCCCTCACCCCTAGGTCCCGTCTGGCTCACGTCATTGCTAATGGTGGAATCTCGGTGGATGAGGCGCTGCACGTGGCTGTCGATGCTGCTGCCCGAGGAGAACTTGGTGAGTGTGGCTGGGTGAGCCTCCCGCTCCCGCTGCCTCACCACCGCCTCGCAGGCCTTCCATTCCGCCAGTACGCGCTTGTACCTCGCTGCTACCACTGCGTCCACCTGTACTAGGACCACACGGTGACCATGGGGGAGGGCAGTCCCAGGCCCACCTCTGCAGGGGCTGGGACAGCTAAAGACTAGGCTTGGGGCCCTTGCCCAGTAGCTCAGTTGGTTGGAGCATCATCCAGATATGCCAAGGTTGTGGGTTCCATCCCCGGTCAGGGCACATACAAGAAGCAACCAATGAATGCATAACTAGGTGGAACAACATATTGATGTTGTGCTCTCACTCTCTCTCTCTCAAAAAACAAACAAACAAAAAGCTAGGATTGGGCCTAGCCGTAAGGACATTTTTCTCTGCTAACATCTTCCTCTGCCATGTTTGAAGAGGCTGAGTCTTCTGAGGCCTCTTTCCTTGGGTCCCTTGGCCACACCACCCATTTCCCTGTCCCCATGGGAACAGGCTCCCCTACCTGCTCCATCTCCTTCTTGCTCATGCCAAACTTGTAGTGGCCAAGCAGAAAGGGCCAAACGTCCCGGCGGATCTCGTGCTCCACGCCTCCGTAGTAAACTTGCCGCAGCAGCTCCAGCTCCTTGTAGTTCTGAGGGACCCAGAGGGTAGAGACTGTGCAGTCCCCGAAGTCCCTGTGACCCTGGGTGACCCCATCCCAGGGAGAGCTGGGGCTGGGAGCAGTGGCTTGGTCCCTCTGCTGAAGCCGGGGAAACCTTGCTCTGGGGCAGTCACGTCGCGCCTGCCCCACGTGAGAGCCAGACAAGACCGACTCGAACGCCTCCTTCTCTCGGGGCGGAAATGAAGCCCAGAAAGATGCGGAGATTCGCCCACGGTGGTACGGTCATACGGGAACAGAATGAATGCCCCGTCCAGTGCTCTTCCCATAGAAACCCACAGCCCCAGCTGAGAGTCTACTGGGACCCAGGCCACTCCACGGCTGTCAGTCCTGGCCTGTCCTCCGGGCCTACCACCTTTCACATGAATGCCCAGCTGGCCTGTGTGAGCCGCCCCCAGAGCAGACTGCTGTGCACGCGCTGCGCCCGCCCCAGCCCCCCGCCCGCCTCTGGCCCGGCGCCCCGGAGTGTGCACCTTTTCATCCTTCTGATACTTGCTCCACGTGTCCTTGGTGAGGCCCCCCGAGGCCCCCGGGGGCCGGGCGGGCGGGCCGACGCTGTGGTGCACCAGCGCTGACAGGTGGGTCCGCACTGTGCACAGGTGGCGGCAGTACGCCAGCCCTAGGGAGGGGTTGGTGAGCCGGGAGGCCGTGACCATGGCGCCTCCCCCTCCCCCTGCCCCTGCCTCCCGTGGTCCGACCTCAGCCCGCACTCACAGCCGTAGAAGGCCCGCGACATGATCTGCCTCTTCATGCTCTCGCACAGTAGCCTGAGGGGCAACCTGTGGGATCAACCTGGCTCAGAGGGCCGCCTCTCCTCTGGTGGGGGGAGGGGGCAGACTAAGGACCTTGGGGGGCAGGTAAGGAACTCCGGGTGGTGCGGGGAGCAGGTCATAGCTCAGCATCATGTCGGGGGCTCCCTGTGGCTGCCAGCCACCCTGGGTAGAGCCGCTGGGGGCCCATCCTGGCCTCCAACTACCCAGGGGACCTTGGACACCCACTTCACCCCATGTGAGTGAATTCTGGTTTCCTCAAGTGAGAAATGGAGAACCACCTCAGAGCCCTCAGGAGTAACAGGTGAAAAGAAGCAACAGGTGAAGGCAAGTGGCCGGCAAAAGCATCAGTGCTGGCACGTGGTCCTCACACGAACACCCTTCCCGTGCCATTCCTGGCACATGCGGGTGTCCAGGTATCTGCTGCATGTCCCCAGACACGCGCCCCAATGACGGGGCCTATGTCCACACTGGGAAGGGGGGCTCACAAGGACCGAACACCTGCTCTGCCACGCACAGCTCTGGGTACTCCCACGGGCTATCTACCTCATTTAGGACTCACGAGAGAGTTAGGAAGCTTGGGGTGCGAGCCCCATTTTACAAATGAGGAAACTGAGGCTCAGAAACATAGACGCTCATAGCAACTCAGTAACTTGCCAAAGTCATATGGGTAGCAGAAATGAAATTCGAACCCAGGCCTGATCAACTTGAGGCCACCATGTCAGGCAAGTGACACAGACTGGCACATACACACAGACGGACACACCCACGCGGCGGTGTTCTCCCTGCCCACTCACCGGTCGGGGACACAGGTGCAGCGCTTGGGAGTTGCATATGGGGAGCTACCGGTGGAGCAGGAGAGGCAGGGTGAGCCCTGGCTGCACAGCGGCTCTGGGTGCCAGGCCGGCAGGCTGGGCCCAAAGCCCTGCATCTCGATCATGTCACCAGCATCTGAGGACAGGAAGGGGGCCGTGGTCAGGGCCTGGCAAGCCTCCTGCCCCAGCCGCCCTGCAGCATGCCCACCTCTGTGCCCAGAGCTGCAGCATGAAGCCACCCCCCGGTGGAGAGCCGCAGGGGTGGCGCCTGCCCGGGCCAGAGCCCAGAGACGGCAGTGGTGAGAGGGAGGTGCCCGACACCACCCAGCCGCCACCTGATTTTTCTGCACGTGAGGGAACACTCTGACTGAGTTGTGGGTGATTGTGTTTGTTCTCTCCATCTTGCTATCAGCAATGGAAAGCACTTGCTTTTCTAGAGGAAAGAGAAAGCAAGAGAAGGAACAACAGGAGGCTGAGCTCCCTAAACTGCGGCCAGCTAGCTAGCGTGTTCTTCAGTGATTCGGCCTGGTCCTCTTGGACAAACTCTGAGAGGCACAGGCAGACGCCTGGACCCGGAACACTGCCAGCTTCCCTGTGCCAAGTCTCCACCGGCCAACCCCCTGAGGACCCCTGAGGGTTCTAGACCTGGTGGCCAGTGGCTGACGAGGACCAGGGCTCCCTGTGCAGGATGCGCACCCCTGCTGCCAGCTCCCGTGGGCCCTCCCTGAGTCTCTCGTCTGTGCCTACCCTGACCGCACTCAGGACAGCGGCTCGTACAAACACACAGGCGAGCTGACAGGAAGGGCAAAGGTCCCAGGGCTGCCAGGCCACCACTGGGATGAGGGTGGTGGCCGGGCACACTGTTCCACCAACCATCCAGAAGAATATCCCCAGACACATCTACACCAAAAGTACAATAGATGGAGCCTCCTCAGCCAGCCCAGCTGGTCTGAATGAGAAGTTGTAACCAGCGAGAGCTTCCAGGGCCCGAGTGGGGCAGGGCACAGCTCAGGGGGCACTCCGGCCAGCCCAGTGAGACACAGAAAGGAAGCAAAGTGAGGGCAGGAAGTGAAAGGACTAGGAGGTGATGCTAGGAGGGAGGGAGAAAATAGAGAAGAGTGAAGAACGGGGTAAGAGAGAGCTGTGTGTGTGTGCGCGCGCGTGTGTGTGAGAGAGAGAGAGAGAGAGAGAGAGAGAGACGAGGACTTCTTTCAAGCAGTGTTACTTTCTGTGAGTCTTGGCCTGGGCCCTGGCCTGCTGAGTCCAGAGCAGACCTGGGTCTGCTTTCTGTGGAGCCAGACTCCAGCTCTAGGTGTGCCTTGGTGGGAAGGGCTGAGCTGAGCCCCCTCCAGTCCTCTCAGGGGCTGCCCGGTCTTGGCCGGGAATCTCTTCCCAGACCCAGGGTGGGATTTTTGTAGCAATCTGGCCCTTCAGCTCCACCAGGAGGCAAATTAAGGGAACATAGTCGGTGTGGAGGGGCTGCGGCTCTGGGAATGAGGCCTTGCAAGCCATGCGGAGACTCAGGGAAGAAGGGAGGACAAATGCAGGTGGGGTGGGGAGGGGGACCCAGCTCATGCCACGACAGCAGGCAGGAGAGAGGCTAGTCTTGAGAGGAGCTGGGGGGGGGGGGGGGGGGGGGGCAGGCCCAGCCAGGCAGGCAGCAGGCGGGCAGGCAAGGGGGGCAACAGGTGCAGAGGGTGGGCACGCAGGGAAATGAGCTCATGCCCGGGAAGCAGGACTCAGCCAGGGCGAGTCTCCTGGGTCAATGCTCTTCACCTTAATTCTCCAGGAAGGAGCTGAACCAGCCAGCATGGAACACTGCGTCTCTGAGCTAACCCAGTGCAGACAGCGGGAGCTCTGGAGTGACTGGGCAAGGGGCGGCAGGCTGGGCGGGGGCTCAGCTGGGTCAGCTTTGACTCTGACTCTCTCCTCTGAGCTTGAGGAAAGTCTGAAGCAGAACAATCAGGGTGGTTGAACCCCACAGCCCCTAAGACTCCGAGTGAAAGGTGCCTGGCCTGGAGCAGAATTAGAGTGAACAGCATCTCTGCTCTGTGGGAGGCAGCAGGAGAAGAGGGGGAGGGGAAGGAGAGGAGAGTCTGGACACCCGCCACTTGATTCACATGCACAAGTCAAGCATGTTGCAGGCCTGAAAAGCAACAGCTAGCAGAACGGACTCAACAGTGTTGTCATTATGGACTGGAGCGGAGGTGGGGCTCTCACACCATCTCCCCCAACCGCCTGCTGACTCTGCTCCCCTCTCCCAAGTGTTGGAGTCCCACGGGCTGCATGCTGGCGTACTGGGTAGGTCTGGCCCCCGAGTTCCCCAAAATAATTCCAAGACAACCCTGAGGCCTCTGCACCCTGTGGACCTGGAGGTTTTTCTGACCCCGGAGGCCTCAGTATTTAGACTAGCGAGGGAGGGGCTCCTACCATCAAGTCTTCCAAGACAGGGGCCTGGCAGGAGCCCCCCAGTCTCCAGCCTGACTACCGGTTCCTGGGGGTGAGAGGGGCAGGCCGGGCCCCCCTCACTCAGCTTCTCCACATTGCTGAAAGTCAGTTACCCTGTAATAAGCATCAGCCCCAAGCCCAGGCTTGCAAGGAACCAGGTGGCAGGCCGTGCGCAGGTGACAAACAGCAAGTGAGGTTCCCAAGGTTCCCCCAGGGCTGGCCTGCACATCCCACTGGGACGGCTGGGAGGCAGGGCAGTCACGACGGCGGGCGTGTGGGGAGTATGGGGTCAGCTGGCCGGGCCGTGCTGAGGGGGTGCTAGGCGTGTGCTAGGCCACGGGGCTTGGTTGCCCAGAGAGAGGGAGACTCACTGGCTTCGTGGCTAGGCTAAGGAACTGAACTCTTTGGTAGAACTTTGTGGAACAAAAGGGGAGTGTCACGTGTCCTTAGACACCCTCTGTAGGGCAGGGAAAGGGGCAAAAGTTAACTCTGCAGCATGAGAATGGGGAAGTTCCCCTAAATTCCAAGAGAGCTAGCCCTTCGTAACCAAGGTCCCTTGGGCACCCCAGCCTAAGCCTCGCAGGTTCCCTGGCGGATTACACTCCAGAGAGCGGGGTCTCTCTCCTCTGTGCTAAGATGGGTGATGGGCAGAGCAGCCGTGGGCACTGGGCCGTACCATTTACAATAAAGGGACCTCTGCAACTGTGCACCCCGAGGCCTGTGAGGGCAGAAAGCACCTGAGTTATATCTCCGGTAGATAAATCTAGATTTCATACTAAAGCACCAGGCAGTGCCTGTCAGAGCACCCAGGCTTGCTGGGTAAACTGAGCCCTGGGTCTCCTTCCATGGGCCCCAACCCCTCACCTGAGCCACTGGTGACTCCTGTGTGTGTGAGCTGTCCAGCCCCTACCCCTGCCCAGGAGGAGCCTGGTACTTCCGTCCTGTCTCACAGAGGCAGGACTCAGAGGCACAGGGCCCAGAGGCCGGCCTGCCCAGCCAGCAGGGGAGAAAGAGAGAGATACTGCCTTGGGTTTGCCTGCATGATGCCCAGGAGGGGAAAGGGCTCAACAGCTATTTGGGGTTTCCAGGAGCTGCCAGACCATCAGACCTTCCCAGCCGGTGGGTCTCTTCCCTCTCCTTACAGAGCCCAGGGTCCACTGCATTTTGTCCCCTCCGCTCTTCTTACCAGTGCCTCCTTCCGCACGCACCCCCACCTGCCTCCTGATGGAAGGGAACCACCCTGGGTACAAGTCCCATAATGCCAACACTGCCATGCGAGCCCCTGCGGTGGGTGGCAGGTGGTCCCAGGAGGGTGGGGCAGAAGGACAGGGTAGGTCAGGGAGAAGGGGAGGGATAAAAACCTTTCATCGGATTGGGAGCTGTGAGGTTCCGCGAGCAGATCATTGAGAGCATCGCGTGTAGTTTATCCTCCTCTTCCTCATCATCGTCCACCGAGGCCGCACGGCTGGCCGCTAGGTGGTGGTAGTTAATAGTGACTGCTCAAAGAGAACAGCGAGAGAGGCAGAGCATAAGGACCCTAGTCCTGGGGCAGGCGGACGGGACTCCTTCCTCGTGGGGAGCAGAGTGGAGTCTGGGTCACCTTGAGCCTGCAGCGCATGGAAGAGCGGAAGGGGGGACCTGAGAGTCTTTTGATGATTTACTGGGGAGGGTATGGAAGAAAGTGGGGGGACAGAAGCAGCTACAGAGCTCCGCTCTTTGGAGAAGGCCCTCCCTAGAAAGAATAGAGAAGAAAGAACTGGGGGGGTGGGGGGGTGCAGGGCAGTGAAGGCCAGGGGCCAGCTGGGACAGGCTGGCAGCTCAGGTGCTTCCCAGCCTGGGCTCAGGCCGGGCACTACTGTTGGTGGATGGCTCCTGATCGACCTTCAGCTTGTGTCATGGTCAGGCCGGGTCAAACGCGAAGATTACCCCGAACCCCCCTCTTCAGACTAAAAACCCGACCTTCCAAGGGTTTCCCAGGGCTGCTCTCGAGGAGCCTGAGTCACCCCATGGGTTTCAGCTCCTTGGAGCTCCCGCTTGCCCTCCAGGGAAGTGGACCTTGAAGTGAAGTGACCAGAAGTGGGAAATGCCCAGGCTTAAAGAAGGAGGTGCAGGCTGAGTAACCCAAGCCGAGCACCTGCCCGAGGTTAAATGCCAGGCTTGCAAACACGTTCGGCAGAAGATGTCTCCTAGTCAGGCACATGGGGGGCAGGGGGTCCCCACATCTTATGCCCTCCAAGCCTGTTGGGACTACTTGTGCTGTGGGTATGCGTTTGCAGTCTGGGAAACCTGTTAATACAGAGACAACTTGTTGACAACTAACTGGCACAAGTTAGGACGCTTAGGGAGCAGGTGCTCTGGCGGCACATGATCTGGGCTGGCACGTCCCCCGACCTTCTCCCCAGATCAGCGGGTCTGGCCCGGAGAACCCCGCGGGGAGCAGAGCGCGCTGCCCAGAAAAGGAACTCTGGTGTAGGTAGATGCCTAGTGGGGCCCAGCAGTGAACAGCCAGGTGGGACAGGACCCACCAGTGCCAAGTCGCCTTTCAGCCCCACTCTTGTCCCTCCCCAAGCTGAAAGTCTCGCCCTTTTCAGATGCACCCCCTACTCCAGCTACAGCTCCTCTCACTCATTGGCAGCCGGTTTGAGGAGGGTTCTGGCTCAGCGGAGTCAGTGAACAATTTGCATCATCCAAAAAGGAGCACGGACCCCACACCCAGGCCTCGGGGGGTCAGGCAGCGGGCCGAGGCAAAATGGAGAGTTCTCCGCCTTCTGTATCTAGTCTCACCACATTTTTACCCCCTGGGCAGGGCATGAAAGGATGCTAAGAGAACATTGTACAGAGACGCCTGGATCAGCTGAGTCAAGATTCTTGCGGTGACGAGGGAAGGGAAAGAGAGCGGGTAGAAGAGAAGCAAACTCTCAGGAGGATTTCTGCAGGTAAAAGGCCCTAGGAGAGACTAAGCCACGAGCCTCTGGTCTCATCCTGGCCTGGTTGTGGCCCTTGCCTGCCGCCCACCCCCCCCGCCCCGCCGCCCCTGGCCAGGCCGTGCTCCCCCACCTCCCCGAGCACCCCTTCTCCTCCGCAGAAGCGGCGTGGGGCACTCACTGTGCTCGTGCCTGTGACCAGGGTAGACGATGCGGAACACGTAGTCCGTGGCCCACCCCGGGCCCATCTCCTCCACATCCACGGCCCGCATGCTGCTGCGTTTCCGCAGCTTGGGGAACACCTTCCCCTGGGGAGGGAGAGGGGGGCAGTTAGCCTGTGCAGGGCGGAGGCCACTGCAGGGCCCACCCAAGGCTGCTCCTAAGAACTCCGTGTGGCGAAAGGAAGGGAGGTGGGCAGAAAGCCCACCTCACACATCCCTTCACCCGCAGCCTCCCGAGCCCTGAGGTACCTTCCCCTGCTGGGTCCAGAGCGGGGGTTCTAGCTGTCCTCGAGGCAGAAGTCCGTTCTCCAGGCAGGACAAAAAGGACAGCAGGTGTCCTCCCTGTGGGAAGTGCAGCGGTGGCCTCTGGATGCCATCCTGGCTCACCAGTACGAGTGTGCCACCGTTCTCTGGGGGCGGGGGGTTGAACATGGGTGAGTGAAGCCGGGCCTCCGAGACCTCCCGGCCACCACCGCAGCCCAGTCAGCCAGGGCCCAGACTTGGTAAGAGGACAGCGGGGCTAGAGTGTGGGCATGACAAAAGGAGGACAAGACATCCGATGGGCCATGCACAGCATGTGCCCGGGAGAAGGTAGTCTCTCCTCCCTCACCCCTGTGCCCAGGACAAGGGAGGCTCACTTTGCTGGTGGCAGTGGATGCAGACAATCTGACTGAAGGGCACAACCAGGGCATAGTCCCAGTAAATGCTGGAAAGAAACCAGATTGGTGTCACTGTGTCCCAAGACCAGCCATCCTGCCTTCCCCATCTCCTGGCCCCAGCACCCGTGAGACTACCCTGAAGACAGGATCGCCGTAGCCAAGAAATGATCTCAATCAGCCACGTCCCTCCGGGCTCCATGCTGCCCTCATGGCACAGAGCCTGGCAGTCTCAGATGCCGAGAGCGTGGCTCAGGCAACCCTCTCAATGCCCGGGCCTGGCTGGGTCTTAAGAGAGCTTGGGAATATTTCCAGGCAGCCTCTCTCTGCGATTCTTGGCATCGGATACAGTGTGAGGCCTGCCTCCTGGAGCAGGCTGGGCCTTTCCACTCCCCTGCCTGCTGGTAAGCTCTTACTCCCTTCCCTGGCTCCTGGGAGCGAGTCCCAGAGCCCCCACCTCTTTTCCAGCTCGGAGTCCCCCAGAGTCCCGTTCATGAGCTGGTTGGGAGTCCACTTCAGAGTTAGGCTCTCTGCAGACTGGTGCAGGGAGAGGTAGCCAGGGACAGACTCCATGTCCTCCTTCTGCAGGGAGGAGACACACCAGAAGACAGAGATGACGAGGGGCTGAGAGGCTCCCCAGGGATGGCCTGTGGAAAACGAACTCCAGGTGGGAGTGGGGGCGCCAAGCTAGTCCAGTCACGGGGCCCTGGACTGGGGGCCAGGTGGGAGCAGGGGAGAACACGAGCCACCCGTGGATGTGGGCATATCCTCTTCCTGGCTGGCCTGGTGCCACCGGCTCTGCCCTCCCCGTCTCCTGGTTGCCAAGTGTGTCCTGGGCCAGCCACACCCAAGCCGGGCGTTCCCCCGCCTGCTGGCTGCCACTCCTGTCCCCAGATGGCTTGGTTCTCAGTTCACCAGAGCAAATGCCATTTCTGGCTCCTGCAGGTTCACGACTGGGCGTGAGACAGTGAAGTGAGGGTGAGGCCCTTATCTCCCTTCTCTCTGGTCAAGCCCCTTAGGAAAGGGGTAAACGTGGCTAGAAGGGTCCAGTCCCGGGGCCTTCGGAGGCTGGAGGCGAGGGGTGGGCACGGGCGTTCCTACCGGCTGCACCAGCACGTTGTTCTTGCCGTAGAGGAGCCGCGCCCTGGAGTTCTGGTGCAGGGACTCCACGTACTCACGGGCGCAGGCAGCCAGCCGGTCCTCCGAGGCGCTGCCGCTCGAGGGCCGCTTCCGGATCTGCACAAAGCCCCGGCTCAGCCCCGGCTCTGGGAGACTAGCCTGGGAGGCTGGGGACCCTACACTTCCATGCAGACCCTCTCTAGATGACCCTGGGGGTCCTTCCTGCCCCTCGTTTGCTCTCAGCCAGGTGTGCCCCTGGCATTTATGTGCTCTTGGCACTAAGTGCCAGTGTGGGGAAGAGGCTATTTCGAGGTGGCCACTACCTTGGGGCATCTCCAAGTCCCAGCCCGTGTCTGCAGATAACACGGGGGCCAGCTGCCCCTCCCTACATGCCCATGGACATAACTTGGATGAGCACACGGGGTGGGGAGAGGGACGCCTACTCCTAGGGCTGGGCGCTTCGCAGGGGATTCCTGGCGATTAAAGGGACCCCGGATACGGTGCCTCTGGACAAGCTCATCAGCAGAAGGGTCAGTCCAGTAGTGATCGGCTGTCTTGAGCTTGGTGTACTCCAAGGCGCAGGGTCCCACTGTGGAGACAGACACCGCCACTCAGACAGCGCCCCGCACACCGGCCCCTCGCCCACACCGGCCCAGCAGAGGCCTCTTGGTTCTTCGGCTCACCTAGAAGACAGGCCAAGATGGGACCAAACACAGGGTCTGCCAGTAACGCCTCCTTCTCATAGTACTTGCTGCCAGTGGGAGAGACAGACAGGGACACCGCTGGGTTCCTGGACTCACCCCAGGGCAGTCAAGCTCACCAAGCAGGGACGTTCCCACAGAGACCAAATTCTTGTCAGTCACCAAGAAGAAATAAACCCATAAGGACAGAGCTCAGTGAGGTGTCTGCTGTGGTCTATGCTGTTGAGGAGCTACAGAGGACGGTGGGCGTGCCTGTGGCCTGTGCTGGACAGCGAGCATGCTGAGGGGCGGGGCTGAAGGGACAGTCAGGAGGTGGGCCCCAGGAAGGGGCATTCACCTGCAGTTCTCCACCAGGTACTGCACGACCCTGTCCAGCACCTTCTCGATGAGCGCTGTGCGTACCCATATGTGTTTCAAGGCCTGTGGGCTGAGGGCCGGGGCCTTCCCACTGGCAGAGCCCTGCCTCCGCAGGGCTTCCTGGTTACTCACCAAGGGTTTCCTGCAAAGAGGGGTGGGCTTTAGGAGTGCAAAAGCCCAGGGCTGAGCCCCAGACTAGCGGCACTGGGAGTGGAGTTTGGTGCTGTAAGACAAGAGCCCAGGGGACTGACTGGGATGCGGGAGCTGAAGGCAGGGGGACAGGGCCTAGTGCCGAAAGGGGCCAAAGCCCACCCTTAGGCTGGCCCCAAGAGGCCCCTCAAGAAATGAGCCCAAAAGCCAACCTGGGAAGTAGCCAATACCAAATGGTAAGAGCAGAAGGGAGGGGTGGGAGGGCCGGGCCCGGGGCTCACCTGCCCTCTACTTGTTGCTGCAGCTCCTGTACCTTGTGGCAAATCTCCCCAGCCACTGGGCACGTCTTCCCCACCTTGGTGAACAGAGCAGCCACCTTGTCACTGCGCAGGAAGCCGGCGGCTCGGCGTCTCAGCTGATGCAGGAGGCAAGCCTCCACTGCACCTGGGCCACAAAGGGAACCAGCCCTTGAGCCTGGGTAAGGGGCAGAAGGGAGAACACTCCTCTTCCCCACCCCTAGGGAGGGCAGAGGGGCGAGGGCAGGCCTGACCCATGCTAGGCGGGGTGTCAGTTTTAGCCAGGCCAGCAACGTCGACCTCCTTCTAAAATTCCCCTCCTTATCCATCTGCTCCTGCCCTGAATGGACCCGGGAGACTCTGCTGTGCCACACCACTCACCTCCCTCACCTGGTGTGCGCATGCCTCCCTCCGCACGCAGCACTGCCCCTGGGGCCGTGAGGCCCAAAGTTGCCAATTCCAGGTGGCATGGGTGGCTCCACCCCTTGCCCACTTACTGGACTGGGGGCCCAGGGAACACACAGCCCAGCAGCCCTCCTGGAGAGCATGGATGATTTGGTTGCTAAGAAACGGGCTCTGGAGAAGGAGCTGAAATATTGAGGAAGCCATTGCAGAGATCAGACCTGACAGCAGCCCTTGAATTATTGATGAGCCCAGCAACTGAGAGTGAGAGATTTCTATCTCCCAAGCAGGGAGGGCTTCCCTTCATTCATTCATGTTGTTAGGGGCCAGCCTTCCTCTCTCGGCCTGGACACTGCCTGCTGCAGACAGGCTCCACAGGAAGGAAAGCAAGGCTCGGTGGGGAGAGTGGGGAGTTACCCTGGCCATGTATAGAATCTAAAAATACTTGTGTGTATATAGGGGTGGGGAGGGGGGAAGAAGGGACTTGGCCATTACTGAGGCCAAGCCAACTGCTTTACAAGAGAGCAGGAAAAAGTCCAGAAAGGGGAAGGGATTTATTTGATCACAGAAACATAGTGGTAGAGTTAGGACTAGGACCCAGGGCCCCAAGCCCTGGCCTGAGCTTCTTGCACCTTCTCCAGGTATGTTAAGAGGGCAGAAAGGCGCAGGTGGGAGAAGGTGCCTTCTTCACTCCACAGGTGCTGTTTTCATACGGTTTGAAAACAGTGCTGTGCTGGAGCTGGGGAGCAGTCAGCCGAATAGGGTCTGGAGCTGTTGTGGCCACTCATACTTTCTCTGGAAAACGTGTGTGACTTAATGCTCTGAGTCTGTTTTACCATCTGTGAAACGAGGAATACTTCTCAGGACTGGTATGAAATGTTACTTGAGATCAACAGGGTCCTACATGCAGGGGGCACTTGATTCCTGTCAGTTTCTGACTCCTCACCCCTTTTTGTCCAGACTCTGTTCCACGGCTCACCTGTAAGGGCCGGGATTTGCAAGACCTCTCCCTGCCAGGGAGAGGAGAGGATGCTCTGGAGACAGGATCGCAGAGGTGGGTGGAGACGCTGTTCTCTTAGAAACAGGGGAACTGAGGCCTCTCATGTATTGTGACTAGTGTTAGAATAGGAGACCCAGACTTAGGACGTAACCACTGAGAACAGACATTCTCACCTGTTTTGCCTTCACTTTAGTGAGTGACAGGCAGTCACTGCTGTCTGTAAATGTTTTGTTTGGCCCTCTCTTGTCCTAAAGTCACAAAGTTGGAGAGTCCTGGGAGACTGGCCAGCTCAGGGAGGGCATCCCAGGGGAGGGAAACAAGGCAGGATCCTCCCTCTCCCAAGTGCCTCCTGCAAAGCTCTTCCTTGCTCGGCCTTGGCGGACTTCACACATGTTCATACGAGGAGGGCCCCCCAAAAACCTGGAATTATCTTCCGGAGGGCGAGCCCTTTTGCAGGCTTCTCCCGCCAGGTGAATGTTCTAGGAACCCATCTGCATCAGTGGGCTAGCTGTGTTGTGAGAGGCTGTGTTTGGCTTCAGTGAATTTCTTTTAAGACTCTTTCACTGCATTTGCCCATTTCACGATGGGTGACTTACAAGCGCACCTGCCCACACGGTGCTGAGTGTTCAGCAGTGTTTGACCAAAAATAACACGATCCCAAAACCCCACCCTCACTATTCACCCCACCTTGCCCCGAGCGACTTTCTTTTGTGTCCCTGGATGAAATAAGTCCTCAAAGGGAGAGGTTCTGCCGATGTGGAAGAGGTAAAACGAAAGATGGCAGAGCAGTAAAAGCCATCAAAATCGACGAGTTCAAAAACTGTTTTGGGCAGTGGAAAAAGTCTCAATAGGTGTATTGCATCAGATGGAGAACTTTGAAGGTGAATGAAGTTTAAACATGCAAGAATACATACACAGTGTTTTATAAATAAATTCCAGGTTTGGAGTCTCCCCTCATACACCTATGTTCGCATGTGCACGCAGAGACGGACATCTACACATCTGATGTGTGAATGGGACACGCGGTGGAATCTTTGCTAAAGTGTCCACATACTCCTTTCCATAGCGAGTCCCCTTGGTCCCTGGAGGTCTTGGTGGCCCTGTGGGTGGCGTACAGGCAAGAGACCGTTTTGCCCCAGTCCCTAGGTCCAGGGGCTGCTGCAGCCACACACCCACACCTGAAGGAAGGCGGTGACTATTTCCCAGGGCCGCGCTCCTCACCCAGGGCAGGAGAGGAACGGCACTGAACAGGCCAGTCTGGCATCATGTGGCCCCCGTCCTGCAGGGAATCAAGTGCCTTGGTGACGTGACTAACGGCTGGGATAATGAGTCATTAACCTCCCCACCTTCCCCAGCAGATTGAACGCAGCCCAGGCAGCGGCCCTCCCATCTGTCTGGCCTCACCCATCTTCCCAGGCAACCTCTGAGCAAGGGCACCGGGGTGCTCTGGAGTGAGCGAAGGTCCTCCTCAGCACTCACTGCAAGCAGGGCTCGTGGAGAGAAACCCGAGTCGCACACCCAGTCCCCTGCTCACCCCACAGCTAGGGAAGGTACCCGGGCAATGTCTGGGGAAGAAGAAACCCCTCTCACCCCTCTGCTTTTTCAGCAAAGCGAATAACCCTCTATGCCAGGTATTCCGAACCCAGTTCCACGGGCTCCTCAACCAGTGATTGTTCGAACTGCCCCGTCCTTCCCCATTCCCACAGGGTTGTCTCCACAGAGAATCAGCACAGGTATGGACAACGTTACCGAGTGCAGCATGTAGGCAAAATAACAATACAGTAATAGTAATGATAATAATAACACTAATAATAAGTGAGAATACTATCCTAAGAGGGTTAGGGCACGGGCTTCTGGTGCTCCAATGACCGCCTGAAACTGTGCGAAATTGTTGACATGTTCCAGCACCCTTAAGGTGAGTGCTTCTATTCTGGACAGAGGGTCGACCCACGGCTTTCAGCTTCTAAAAGGGGTACCTGACTCCCCAAATTTAAGAACCTTGCTCTAAGATGTTTAGGTTGAGCAGAAACATAGACCTTCAAAACTCAGAGATGCGCCCTGGCTGGTGTAGCTCAGTGGATTGAGCGCGGGCTGGGAACCAGAGGGTCCTGCTTCAATTCCCAGTCGGGGCACATGCCTGGGTTGCGGGCCAGGTCCCCAGTGAGGGCCATGTGAGAGGTACCATACATTGCTGTTTCTCTCCCTCTCTTTCTCCCTCCCTTCCCCTCTCTCTAAAAAATAAAAATAAAATCTTAAAAAACCCCAAAAAACAGCCCGGCTGGTGTAGCTCAGTGGATTGAGCGCGGGCTGGGAACCAGAGGGTCCTGGTTTGACTCCCAGTCGGGGCACATGCCTGGGTTCTGGGCCAGGTCCCCAATGAGGGCCATGTGAGAGGCAACCATACATTGCTATTTCTCCCTCCCTTCTCCTCTCTCTGAAAATAAATAAATAAAATCTTTAAAAAAAAAACAACAACCCCAAAAACAAAACTCAGAGATGCAAACATAAAGACTCTCTCCCTCCCACCCTCCCTTTAATATACAGTGAACGTGCCCCTCGGGCTGCAGTTCCAGAGCCTCAGCACAACGTCCAGCTCCCCTGCTTGTCCCTGCTCCCCGGGGAGAGTCCACACGGAGGCCCGCGCCTCCTCTCCCTTCCTGTCTGAAGGCCCAGAGCACCAAGCAGGAGAACTCCACTGCCTCGCTCCTCTTTCCACCCCAGACAGCCACCGTGACTCATCCCCGGGTGGAGGGCCGTGGCAGGAGACACCTGTCACAGCTGAAGCACTGAGTCAGCAGGACCCATCCCCCTCTAACTGAGCTCTCTAGGCCCTGGTCACCCTGATGTAAGGGCGGCAGGACCCCCTGTCCTAGTGTGTCTAGGTTCCACCTACAGCCACTCCGGACGCACTAGAACAGGGCTGGGCAGCCCCGACAGCATTCAGCTCATTTCATGTGCGAAAGCACAGGCCAACTAATAAAAACCAGCAGTTTTTGTTTATTAGTTAGCGAGGAAAGGTTTGGGGGGATGAATCGAAACAGAGAAATAGAGACACGACTCAAGCGTGATCATCTTATTCCCCCACCCTGGCTTTCTGGTGGCCTTCCGGTGGCCTTGTGGTGGCCTTCTGAGTTACCGTGCCAGGTGGGCGCAGGCCACCCTCTCTGCCCGTGCTGCTGACAGGAAGCCTCACGGAGCTGCACCTCTGGGCAGGAGTGGAACTAATTTTAACCTTAGCATCTTGCTGTGGACATCTCCCATCTCCCAAAAGGTCTGGCACCACCCGCCAGGGAAAGAGCAGGAAGGACAGGCCCAGACTAGCGCTGCAACTCTGCCTCACCAGCTTCTGACGTGGTCCTGAGGTCTATTAAGTTACAGGGTTAACAAAGGCTAAATGGGTGAAGACTGTAAATGCTAATGGAATACAATAGGGCCCCCTCCTACAAACCCATTACGCACCAACTTAATCATTTCAAGGAGTCCAATTTGGAATGGAGCAGATATTGGTAGACAGAGATGGAAAGGACCTGGGAAGGGACTGACCCTTCTCATGCCTCGCTGGAGGGAGGGCTGACTGGTACCACCCTTGTGGAGGCCATGTGGCACCATCTATCAGCATTACAGGTAACCTCTGACCCAGTAACCCCTCTCAGAGAATCTAGTCTACAGATATAACTGCAAGGCTACTTGGTCACAACAGCAAAGGCTAAAAACCATCCACATGTCCATCAACCAAGGACAGGTTAAGTAAACATGGCACATTCACAGAGGAGAATATTACGCAACCCTGAAAAAGAATGAGGATTCTCTCTAGAAACTAATAATGGAAGAGCAAGATGCAGAGCAGTATGATTGCGTGATACCCTGCTTATAAAAAAGGGTGGGACAAACAAGTTAGACAATTTTTTATTACTATAAAAAATTCCAGAAGGGGACACAACAGACAGAGGTGGTAGTGGTTACCCATGCGGGAATCAGTAAGTGAAGGGGGGCCGGGAAAGCAGTGAGACTTTTCACTGTTGATCTTTCTATAGTTTTGATTTTTTTTTTAAGGATTTTATTTATTTATTTTTAGAGAGAGGAGAAGGGAGGGAGAAAGAGAGGGAGAGAAACAGCAACGTATGGTTGCCTCTCACATGGCCCCCACTGGGGACCTGGCCTGCAAGCCAGGCATGTGCCCTGACTGGGAATCGAACCGGGACCCTTTGGTCCGCAGCCCGCACTCAGCCCACTGAGCTACCCCAGCCAGGGCTCTATAGTTTTGATTTTTGAACCAAGTAGATACATTACCAATTCAAAATAATTGTTTTAACAATTGAGTAGGTGCCCATTCCAGCCAGATACCAATAGTCTATCAGAGATTCTTTCTGATAGAATGGCATGCTACCAGAGATTCTTTCCAAACTAGAGGTGGATCAAAACTCGCAAAACCCATGGGCACCCACCCATTCCTTCACCAGCTCCCTCGGCAAACGGTCTCCTGATCAGCTTGGTCTCCCATCCCCACAGGAGCATCTGGGCTCTGCTTAGGGCAGCCACAAGTAATCTGAGCCAGGCAGGGACCAGAGAAATAACTCAGTGGGCTGGAACACGCTTGGGTGTCTCAGGAGCCCACAAAAATGGACAAAAGCTGTGGCTGCCCAGGAAATGTAGAAGTGGTTGGGAACGGTCCTCGGTCAGTCCAGGGTCCTCAGAAACAACCCTGGCTTTCACCTGCATATCTATGTTTAAAGCTGCACTCAGGAGCCAAGGGGCCTGGACGAGCCCAGACTGGTAATAGAAGGACATGCAGAATGACCTTCAAGGGACGAGGCCCAGGAACACAGCACCCAGAGTTAGCACGGCATGACATGAAGGCTGGGCCTGAGGCTCTGAGCCAGGATGGGTCAGTCGTGGGAGGACGGGGTGTTCCCTGCTCTCCCCTCCCACCTCTGCCAGCTGCTACCTGTGCAAGGGAAGAGTTTGTTTGTGGTTGCCATAGCGCCCCAGTGAGGAAAGCACGGGCTGGAGCAGCCAGCCACAGGTTTGGGGACTCTACTCAGAGCAGAATTTTTAAAAGCCTTGGGTGATAGAACCAAGGCTGTCAGAAGAGGTGCAGCCTGACTGGTGAGAAAGGAAAAGGTGGGATGGATGGCCTCTTTTTAAGTTAGGAACTTCCTCTAACTGCTAATGGAGGAAGTCAATGTTTACCTGCAGCGAGGAGGCGGGAGGAGCAAAGAGGCTAGGCCAGAGGGTGTCCTTGGCCTCTCTCCTCCCAGCTCCCCTGGCTGGTACTTCCACCCAGGGATTCGGAACGAGCCTTTCTATCATAACTAGGGTACATTCTCTCTCAGCCTACACTGGGTGATGATGGCTGTTTGCTTCGGTTTGAGGGGGCAGCATTCAGCCTTGCTCAACACCCTAGAACAAGAAAGCACTGCCATGATATTGCAGAGCCAAGCAGGTGAGGGGAATGAAATGCATACCTCACACCCGCATCTTCCTCGCCCCACTGGGAGTGCAGGGCAGGGCCAGCAGGCACAGCACTCCAAAGGCTTCCCAGAGAACCAGGCCAGTGCTGGCCTCATGCGGCTTGGCAAGGTACACATTGCCTCCCAGAGTACCTATGGACACCATAAATCCACTGTCTGGGGACCAGAGCTATGTCTCCCCGACAGCTAATTCCTCCTCAATGCCCCCCTCCTCCCGGCTCCACCACTGGGCAGACCTCACGGGTACACCCATCCTTGGGCAGCTCAGGCTTTGCAGCAAGACACATACGGTTGAAATGCTTTCCTTACTAGCAAATTGACTTTGTGCAAATCACTAAGTCTCTCTGAGCCTCAGCTGCAACTGGGGGACAGAACAGGCACCTCAATAGGTGTTGAGTGACTGAAGGCAACAGTATATGCAGGGATGCAAATGGCTCCGTGATTACACCCAGCACACTGAGGGCGACCGTGAACCTCGGTGCCTTTCCTCCTGTGCCTCATGCCCACGCCCTGCTTCCCTCCTGTACCTACAGATGGTCTGGGGTGCTCCTCCCGAACGCCGCCCCTTCCGCCTCTCAAGGGTGTAGCTCCAGCAAACATCAGTTCTCTTTCCTGTATCTTTAATGTTTCCCTGTGAGATACTTTCCATTTGTATATAAACATTCTGTAATTTTTCCAACTTAAAAAAAAAGACACCACCACCACTATCACCTGCCTTGGCCCTACATCCCCATTCAGGTGTTGAACCATTCAGCTGCTCCCCTTTATGTAAAATTTCTCAGGGAAGTTATCTATATTCACTAACTCTGTCTCTTCCTTCTCCCATCCTCTCATCGTGGCCCCCTTTATAAAAAGAAAAACATTTCAGCCCCGGCTGGTGTGGCTCAGTGGATTGAGCACTGGCCTGCGAACTAAGGGGTCACCGGTTCGATTCCCAGTCGGGCACATGCGTGGGTTGCGGGCCAGGTTCCCCAGTGTGGGGCGTGCAAGAGGCAACCACACATTGATGTTTCTCTCCCTCCCTTTCTCCCGCCCTCCTCTCTGTCTAAAAATAAATAAAAAATTTTAAAAAAGAAAAGAAAAACATTTCATTATGAAAAATTCCAAACATACACCAAAGAGGACAGTATGACAAACCCTGTGCCCCCATCGCCCTCACTTCAGCAGTGAGAAGGTCACAAGCAATTTTGTTTCAGTTACGCCACCTCCAACCACTTTTTCACATTTCCCCAGATTATTTAAAAAAATTTTTTTTAAAGATTTTATTTATTTTATTTTTAGAGAGAGGAAAAGGAAGGGAGAAAGAAAGGGAGAGAAACATCAATATGTGGTTGCCTCTCATGCTTTCCCAACTGGGGACCTGGCCCACAACCCAGGCATGTGCCCTGACTGGGAATCGAACCGGCGACCCTTTGATTCGTAGGCCGGCATTCAATCCACTGAGCCACATCAGGGTGCCCCAGATTATTTTGACACAAATTTTACTTTAAAGAAATTTTAATTGACTTTAGAGAGAGAGAGAAACATTGATTTGTTTTTCCATTTATTTATACATTTATTAGTTGATTCTTGTATGTGCCCTGACCAGAGATCGAACTGGCAACCTTGGCGTAGCGGGACAATGCTTTTGCCAACTGAGCTACTTGGCCAGGGCTTGATGCAAATTTTAGATAGACATCATAGACTTTTATTTATAAATATTTCGGTATGTATATTTCAGTATGTATCTCTGAAAGATGATTCTTTTTAAATGTGTGCATAGTACTTTTTAAACTTCCTGATTGAGTTCCTGGAGTACAAATTTCTCTGACTGTCCAGATGCTTCAAACTCTCAGAAACATGAATTCCCAGATGGAAACCTGGGGAGGGTTCTAGGAGGCTTCATGGGGAAGGCTGTAGGATCACTTTCGAGAACGAAGTAGAAAGTCATTGGGGGTGGGGATAATAGCTACGTCGGTCAGTGAGCATCCACTGCATCCCTGGCTCCCTGCAGTGCACCTTCCAGGCATCGTTCCTTTAATCCGCACATCAGCCCTCTGGGGAAGGTTCAGAGTTGCTGAAAACTGGCACACATACTTGGTGACCAGGTCAGGGATGAACCCAGGTCTGTCCGACTCCAAAGTCTCAGCTACGGACCACAGCCACGTGCCACCAGCCATGGCCCAAACCAGGGTGAGGGGAGCCAGTTCCCCAGAGGGCCTTCTTTCCTACTCATTCAGTTCATTTCCAGAGGGAACACGGAAGCCAGATACCCTAAGAATAAGCTGTTCATTTGGTGCGGGTAGGAAGAAGAGAGAAGGAATCCCTTTCACTGAAAAGAGACAGTCTAAAAACTGACTGGAGTCTGAATCTCAGTGCTAAAATATCTCTGGTTGCAATATCCCAGGTGAGATGCAAGCCTTCATTCGCACCTGCTTCTGCCCTAGCTCATCAGCATTTCCTTGCCATTCCCCAGAGGAGCTCACCGCAGCCGACCTTCCCGGCTAATGACAGCTGCTTAGCAACAGGCAGCCGGTTAATAAAGCCCTGATATTGTTCCCAGCTCCACAGACTCCACCCCCCGTCTCCCATTACAGCTCATCCTCTGCCCGAAGCAACCCTCAGGTTAACAGATCTTTGATCTGCGCTGGGAGAGCCAGGAACCTGGTGACTGTGGCGGGGCTGCCCAGGCCGGCCGCCCCAAAGCCTCCAGAGGAGAGGGGACAATTGTGAGTCTGAGAACCAAGGTGCCAGGCCAGGAACCTCTCTGAGGACCATGTAAATCCGTTCTACCACCAAAGGTTAAAATCCAACCTCAGCACCCAGTCAGAATAGAGCAAACAGAAGTACAGGCACACCTTGTTTTATTGCACTTTGCTACATTACGCTTCACAGATGTTGCATTTTTACAAACTGAAGGCAAGACCCTCCATTAACAAAAAGATTATGTCTTGCTTTGTTGTGAGTGGTCTGAAACTGAACCCACAGCATCTTTGAGGTAGTGTGGAGGCAGATACACCCAGACCTGCAAGAGGGTAGGGCAGGTCCAGAGAAAACACCAGTGTTCATGGGCTGATGCTAAGGTGAGTATGCCCTCTTTCAGCACGTACATTGTTATTACAAATGCAGGGTTCAAAGGTGAAACCTGGGACAATTTGCTGTTCAACCTTATCCTTGAGTTGTCTGCAAGCTAAAGTTAAAAGCACCTTGCCCTCTGGTGCCCAGAGGAAGGGATGGCAGGAGATAATCAGCCTACACCTGGGGTTCAATAAGCCGCAGAGAAAACAAGCAGCATTATTCTGATTCAAGGGTAAGTCTACATTAAAGTAAACGTTTCAAAGACCATGTTATGAAACAAAATGCAAACCTGACATGACTCGACAAACCATAGAGCGGTAGGTTCGGGCCTACTCTCCGAGCCCCAGACTTCACCAGCGGGAGGGGGCAGTCCTGATCCTCTGGTCTGGGGGTTCACAGGGGGCTGCGTCAGTAGGAGCGGCACTACAGCCATGCTGTGTGGTCAGAGAACAGCACACAGAGAACCCCTCCCTGCCAGCCAGGTTTTGCCAGCAAAGCTTCCTCATCAGGTCTCTATCTGCGGGGCCCTGACGGATTTCTGGACAGGCAGGTTTAGGAACCACCAGAGCAAACACACAACAAATGCGCACTGCTTGCCAGTCCCGGGAGTCTCATACTTAACCATGGGTAAAAGGAACCGGGGTCTGGTGCGAGTTCCCTGAGTTTGCCCAGGGTCAAGTCTTGACTCAAGGATTGTTCTGTTCCATTTCCGTGGTTCTCCAGGAAGGTTCTGTTTCCAGTTCAAATGTCTCTATTCTAAGAAAATTCAGAGAAGCTCATCTTGGCCAGGCCCTGCCCTCCGCAGTCACTTCTTAGCCCTCCTCTACCAAGAACAGAGGGGCCCAGGCCCCAGCACTCCCCAAAGCTCTAGGGAATGTCATGTGGCCACTCCATGGTTAATCCAGTCTCCACAGCCTTCACCTGATCCAATCTCTCGGCACCTTCCCTGCACCCCCATCTCTCCTAGAACAAAGCTGAATTCTGGACATGGTTAGAAGAGCAAGACCCAGTATAAGGCTGAATCTGCTTCAGTTTAAAAATGCATTCCTGAGCTTTTTTCCAGGGGATGAAGGAGATTGGCATATCAGAACCTTCAAAAAAGTCAGAGAGGTGGAGTTTTCCCTCAATATGTATCCGTTCTTCCCTCTGCCTCTCCCCAAGAATCCCTGATTGTGATTCCACTGGGCGATGCAGGTGAATGGCTTGCAGGCCAGAGAAAAGGTTGACAATCACTGCTTTAAACCAACCTGGCTGAGCCTGGATTGAGGTTTACCTCACCGAATACCAAGTGTGACAAAGCGTGAGGATTCCCCTTTCAGTGGGTCTCAGATGCCGCAGCCTGAGCTTCACCCTGTTGGCAGCCCCCACCCCACACGTCCCCTCGTGACTGTGCACCAAGCCCCAGGCAGAGGCAGCAAATAGGCAGAGGCTGGCAGATGTCTTTTTTTTTTTTTTTTAATATCTTTCTCTTGGGACGCTTTGTTGTGCTTTCAGTACATTTTTTTAAAATTTATTTATTTTTAGAGAGGGGGAAAGGGAGGGAGACAGAGAAGGAGAGAAACAGCAATGTATGGTTGTTCCTCACGTGGCCCTCACTGGGGACCTGGCCCGCAACCCAGGCATGTGCCCTGACTGGGGATCGAACCGGGACCCTCTGGTTCCCAGCCCGCGCTCAGTCCACTGAGCTACACCAGCCAGGCCTGGCAGATGTCTTTTGTGAGGCCCACACAATTTTCTGGAAGGGGAAGTTAGCTATCTGCATTTAAAAACTGGGAAATTTCATATAACATCCCAGACTTCTGGGTTCTTTTAAGTCCAACAGAGGCCGTGGCAGGCCCGGGGTGGTATGTGTGCAGGAACTGAGTGGTGGCTGCCTCTTCAAACAGGGCAAGCGCTGTCCCCTTCAACTCGGCCCAGCCCCCACCACGGCCTGCTGTCTCATAGCCAGACAGCTTCCCGGTGGACCTTTCTCATCTGACCCTGTATGCATTTAAGTCTGCACTTCTGAACCCAAGACACCTCCTGAGATCCAGCAGATCGGGGTTGCTCTTGCTCCTGGGCTGACTTGAGAACCCTGGTGACTTGGGTCCAATTCATAAACCCTTTCTATTTCAGCAACTGAAACTGGTCGAAAGAAGAGAATCATTCCTTCTGAGGATGATATCCTGCCTGCTGGAGAGCCCTGGGCTTTCAGGCAGGAGAAAAAAGCAAAAGCCCCACTGGTTCCTAGGGGCCCCTGGACTGGTTAAAAGAGAGCTAATGGATTCTTCTCACCCTAATTGGCCCGATGTGGGATGCCTATCGCTTTTCTGCCTGCTTCTCTCCCCCCACTCCCCCAGGGCCACCCACGTGTGGCTCCCATGCACAAGCTGTTTGTGCTAATTTATTTTGTTTTCTGTGGGTGCTCTGGACAAAGCCTAGCATCAAACCACTCAAAACTGGGCTGCCAGCAGAGCCCTTCTGGTGACAATGACAGACAGTGGCTGACGTCAGGGGAACACAGTACAAGTAGAAAGGAGCAGAGCCCTAATGTTCTCCAGAGCCACTTATTCAGGACTAGCACGTTTTTTCCCCTAGCATAGGTTCTACCCAAGAAAAGACTCCTCCCTGTAAATCTGGAAATCATTACATCACCTCAAAGAACAGGGGAAACGGACCCAAAGGGGAGATGGTGGGAGCTCAAATCCTGCAAAACTAGCTTCAGACTCGACATCCAAAGAAGGAAAGACGGGTGTTTTCTGAGCTCTTATAACGCTAGGAACATTCACACGCCTCATCTCAATCTCCTCAAAAATTCCTTGAGGTGGGGCTCCTCCCCGTTTTCAGAGGAGCAAACTGAGGGTGACAGATGTCGAGAAACTTGTCCAAGATGACTTCAGAAGTAAGTGGAGCACCAGGATTAGTGTGAATCCTGTCTGTCACTCAGGTTCTGCATGCAGGCCGCCTCTCCCCGCTCGGCCTCCCACATCTCTCTGCTTTATTTTTCTTCATAGCTATTATCATACCTGCGACTGCATGATCTATTTATGCATACACTTGTTTTCTGTCTCCCCACAGGAGGTAAGCCTCTGTGACAGAGATTGTCCACCTTGTTACTGCTGTTTCCCTGCCTGGAGAACGGCACCTGGCACCTGGTGGACATTCAGTCTTTAGGGCTGGACTGATGGGAAGGGCAGTTCTATCTGCCTCACCATGCTACTGTCAAAAAGTACCCCCTCCATATCTGCTCTTTCCTCCCCCTCAGAAATGCACAACCTTCCTCCTAACCCTGATCTCAGAGGCCACGTAAACCAACATAGAGATGGCGAAAGGCTCTGTGTCCCCTCAGAAAGGGAGTTGCAAGGGAGGTTAAATCCCTGGAAATCCAAGAAAACTCTGCTGTGTGTAGGGACAGGATTGCTCCTACGGAGGCAAAACTGTTCATGTTGAGGGAGAAGTGATGGTTTATTATGGACTTTCTCCCTTCTAAGGCAGGAAGGCTTTGGCTAGCCCTCCGATCCTACACTCACGTTGTTTTGCATCCAATCAAGTGCTTGGAGATGTGGGATGCTGAAGCAACACAGGAGGGACTAACGAGAACATAGAGGTGGCACAAAGCATTCAATAAGCACGAAGCCTTCCCCAAAGTTAAGAATAAACCAGATCGGTGGTTCCCAAGCCCTAATTACCTAAGACAATGCTTCTTAAAGTGGTCCCTGGACCCGCAGCATCAGCATTATCTGCAAATCTGTTAGAAATGCAAATTCTCAGGCCCACCCCAGACCTACTAGAACCAACAGGATCTGCTTTCATAAGCCTTTCCGGTCACTCTGATGTATGCTAAAATTTGAACACGGCTGTTTGAGGGAACTAAACATGTGTAGATCCCTGGGTCCTGAAGATCCGTTTTCAGTAGGTCTGGGATGGGGCCTGGGACGATTTCAAAAGCTTTTGAGTTGATTCTGACTTGTACCCAGATTTAAAAACTATGAAACCTGAGGTCCCATCTTCCTGTGGCCCCAGGACGGTGTTTTCAGCTTTAAACCCATCTCCCACTGCCCCTGGTCACTCACCACACAGAGCGATGATGTGGCTGCTGTCTTCATGCACGAACTTCCTGGTGACAGCCTCCTCCATGATTTGCTTCACCTGTTGACAGAACGGCAGCATTGTCAGTTTTTCCCGATCAAAGGCCTGTGGGCAAGTAAATAGCTTGGCTCTACCCTCCTGTCTGAGTTTAGACACTTGCAGAGTAGATCATAGGATGGGAGGGGTGGGGAAGCAAAGTTTCCTCAGCACAGACAGCTCTAAGCATCTTGGAAAGGCAATCAGGGAAAGAGATACCGTAAGCCCACCAACCGCTCAATGCAGACGTTCCAGCCCAGGAGGAAGTGCCTGCTGTAGAGAACAGGGACAGGATGCTGTTTGCTCATCTGTACTTAACTGGAGAAGGGCTTCTGGGCAGACGCACTGTCCTTTAGGGACAAACTGTCTCGGTACAGGCTGGGATAAACAACCTGGCCCTCTTTTTCTCCCCCTTCTCTGAGGTTAGGGGTAGGTCCATCCAGGCCTCAGGTACACTTTTCATACGCTTGCAAGCCCAGCTTTCTTTCCGTCTAGGGAACACCCTGATGTTTGGGTTCCTACCCAGACGTAAAAGCTTCCAAATACCTTGTAAAGTAAGCAGTTACATCTTTAAGAAAACACTTACACACACACACACAGCTTTCTTTATTGGCATGTAGTAAACATATAGAAAAGGGTATATATCATAATTACACAGCCTGATGAATTTTCAAACGGAACACACCTGTGAAACCAGCATCCAGATTTAGAAACAGAACACACGACCTGCAGCCCTCATGCTACCACGTTTCCTCCTAGTCACCACTCCCCTTGAGGGTACCACAATCCTGACTTCGAACATCACAGTGTAGTTTTGTGGGGTTTCGTAGTTTTACCAGATGGAATCACACAGCTTAGTGTTCTGTGACTGTGTTTCTTTTGCTCACTGGCATGATTGTGAGATTTGCTCATGTTGTGCATAGTTGTGGACTGTTCATTCTCCATTGTGTGAACACCCCACAGTTGACTGGCATTTGGGTAGTTTCCAATTTGGGGCTGTCATGAATGGTGTTGCCATGAACATTCTGGATATGTCTTTGGGGGAACACAGGTGCTCATTTCTTTGGATTTCTATTTTCAGGCAAGGAATTTCTGATGCATTATTTTCCACTTTACTAGATTTTGCCAAATTGTTTCCAAAGTGGTTGTGCCAATTTACATTCCATCAGCAGTATATGAGGTTCTAGGTGCTCCCAACATTTAAGCCAAGCACTTCTGATGTCCTAGGGGAACCTGCCAGGAGACAGATACTAATCCTGGAGATTAGAAGAATGAATTATCTCAAGCCCAGTGTAAAATATTCCAGATAAAGTAAGCTCTGGGCAGAGCTGGGTTTTGCCATTCATTTTGGACACAGCATGAAATGTCCTAATGTTGCCCTTGCTCCCAAGTCCCTCACCTAGGACTGTACTGTTAGAAGTGTGGGAGAGCTTCTAAAGCCTAGGGAGTAGGGAGGTAGGAGATAGAGGCTTCTCGTTGGACCTGCTCATGGTTAGCATTTAGGTAAAGGGGGTTCAGACCAAGCCTGTGCTCTAAAAAACTCTTAAAAGTGCCCTGGCTGGTGTGGCTCAGTGGATTGAGCACTGGCTTGCAAACCAAAAGGTTGCTGGTTCGATTCCCAGTCAGGGCAGATGCCTGGGTTGTGGGCCAGGTCCCCAGGTTCTCCCTTCCTTCCCCTCTCTCTAAAAATAAATGAATAAAATCTTAAAAAAAAAAAAAACTCTTTAAAGCTTCCCAGATTACTTACCAATGGGTGTTTGCATTAAACAGAGCATAACATCACAGCTCAAAGACCTGCAGGCATTTGAGGCAGGGGGCAGAGTTTTAGGTTAGGAGGACCCACAGATATGTTTCTCTTGAAATCAAGTACTCGCAGGGGAAGGGAACTAAGTTCAAAGCAGGTCAACTTTTGTCAGGTAATATACATAGCTGGGGCATATTCTGGACATTCCTCACATTTGTTTAAAAATCATTCTTCGAGTTGTACGAACAGCCTTCTAAGTACTGAGAAAAGAATCACTGTCGCCCAGGCTGATGTAGCTCAGTGGATTGAGCGTAGGCCTGTGAACGAAGGGGTTGCCAGTTCGATTCCCCATCAGGGCACATGCCTGGATTGCAGGCCAGGTTCCCAGTGGGGGACACATGGGAAGCAATTGCATATTGATATTTCTCTCCCTCTCCCTCCCTTCTCTTCTCTCTCTAAAAAAAAAGAATCACTGTCTTCTCAAAAATCTTTCCTATCATCTCTGACCAACCCCAAATTTGGATCACACTAACAATGCTAGCAACTCTGTCCACAGTTTGGGTATGGCTACTTTTTTGTTATTGCTTATACTGTTCATGTAAGTCTCTCTCATTAGACTGCTTGTTTCCTGAGGATAATCACTGTGACTTGAGATTTCTCTTGTCTTTCGGGAGACCAGAGCTGGGGCTTAAGTGCTGATTTGATATACTCCTGGCCTAAAAAACTTTTTCTTGGCCACTTCACAGCAAAGGTACAAAGCAGCTTCTCACACACAGCTGGAAAGGTGATGGCTTCAACCACTTCTTTGCCAATGAAAGGGAAAGGAACAAATGTTAGGGCACAATAGCCAGGCCACAGTTAATGCAGGAGAACCGCCTAGAGCCCTCCGGGATTTTATTAGAACTCTGAGTCTTCTCCAATCGTGAAACTCTAGGAACCATTATGGTAAACTTTCATATGTGAGGTAGATATAATTATCCCTGTTTTAGAGATGAAGAAATTAGGATTCCCAGAGGTTAAGTAACTTATTCAAGATCACACAGAACTAGGTCCAGACTAGTCTAAAATTTACGCATTTCCACCATCTTGTTAGTTTTCAAGATCAGTAGATTTAGTTACCAAATAGTCGTTGAGTGCCCACGGTGTGCCCGGCCCTGGATACAGAGTGGAGGACAAAACAGCTGGGTCTCCTGCCTTCATAGAGTGTACACATCTGGCAGACACAGAGGTAGGCCAGAGCTGTTCATGGCTCCAGAGGCCTAATCTATTCTAATCCACACTGCGGGTTTGAGCTCTCCAGCTCTCACAGGGGGGTGAGTCATTCCTTTGGGCACCGCCCCCCCCCTCCCGCACCAAATTGAAATGGGCTTTAGGGCAGGGTTAAGGTAAAGGGTGTTAGTAGAGTGAAGGACTATTTTCTCTTTCTGATATGGAGGGGGGTGCTCTTCAAAAAGGGAAACAAATCTGAGTCTGAAAAACAATGATCAAACTCGCCCCCCACAACCCAGTCTCTGGGTAAGGAGGTGGGCGTGGATTGAGAAGCAGTGAGGTGTGCGGCCAACCCTCAGGCAGCTGCGACTTAGTTCCCAGAGGGATACCAGAGTGGGGTATAGGGCAAACAGGAGCGAAGTCCCCAAATCACTGATTCCGCCGCTCTAGGAGGCCCGCGCGGGGCCCCGCCCCCTCCCCAGTCCGCGCGGGCAATGAATGAGCAGCATCAGTTCTCCAGAAATCGCCGCCACCCCTCCCCCGACCTCGGTCTCCCAGCGCAGCTGCCGTCACAGGGCGGGGAGCTGCAGGATCTTGGAGCAAACAAACCCGGGAGCACCGGCCTAGCCCCTCGGGTCGAGGGGCACTGACCCCAGATTCCGGAGAGGGAAGGGAGCCGCAGCTAGTCCAGGACCCCGCCCCCGCCCGGGGCCTGCGAACGCCGGCGCTAGACCGTGGGCGGGGACCTTTCCACCCCCTGGGCCGCTCGGGAGTGACGCGAGACCCCGGGGGTCCTTGCCCAGACTTTACCTCCTTTTTCACGTTCCACAGCAGTTTCTCTTTGACTGCGTGCTCCGCGCTGCCCATGGTGCTGCGGGTGGCGGAGAGGCTGCGTCGAGCGGCCCCCTAAGCCCCCCACGCGCCCTCGCCGCCTCCGCGCCTCTCGGCTCAGCGTCCCACGCTCAAGGCGGAGACCTCGCCCGCTGAGCTCCCAGCCCGCCGCCGCCGCCGCCGCAGCCACTGCCCGTTGCTCGGCTCCGCAGCCATCTTCCGAGCCCAGCACAGACGTCAGGCAGCTGGCCCGGCCCCTTCCCACAGCCGGGGGCGGGGGGTGCGCTCAGCGACCCGGGGCTGCCGCCCGGGCGCGCGCCACGCCGGCCGCTGTCATGGTAACGCTCCGGCTCCAGTCCCCAGGGCGCGAACCCGCATTGTGAGCGCCTGCAGTCAGGCCTGTACTACGACCCGCGGGAAGGCGAGGCGCGCCCTGGACCCTGTGGCTGGCTAAAGAGAAAGTTGCTCGCGCGGGACCTTGCCTCTATCCTGCTAGACGCCCCCTGATTTCTACCCTCTCGTTTTCCCGACGGGAGGGTCCGGGGGCCCCGTGCGCCTCGGTTCTGACCATGGGGAACGCAGTAGTCCTCTGGCTGAAAGGCCGGAGCTCCATCGTTAGTCTAAGCCCCCTGCCCTCAGTTGCAGATTGTTGGTAGAGGAGTGGGAGCGCGGAAGACCTGAGCTTAAAGGGGCGGGATAGCCTCCCTCTTCCGTAGGGGTCGTCGCGCCCAGTTCCGTCTTGCAGCTCTGTGGGAGGGGTGGGCGCGACTTGGGGTAACTGGGACCCGCGGGAACTTGTACAGAGGTCATGAAGCTTAAAGAAACGCTTTCCACGCTATTTGCCTTTAGCAGCCGCCCACAAGGAAAATGAGGGTAAGCAAAGGTTGCTCAAAGTGACAAAGCACATGCTACTGCAAACTGAGGTGCGGCGTATAAAAAAACTAGTTGAGAGGAGGGGCTCAGCCCTTTGCCGCACGAATGGAGAATCTTCCATTCAACATCTTCCTAAGTGATGCAACTTGATAGAGCAAAAACTGAAAATACAGGGGAGCAAAACAGCCTTCCGGGGCTAAAAGCATTCGGCGTTTTAAAGCCCCTAACCGCAGACAGCCGCGTGGGAAAAGTTTACTAAGCGGTTTTGTGGAGACGCGGGAGCGGCGCTCTGACAGGCTAGTGGGAAGGACCCTCGCCAGAAGACAGGCGGATCCCTGGTCCAGCTACAAGGAGGACACGCCCCCAAGGACGGAACCGGATGTGCCCGGGCGGACCGGAAGTAGTGCTGACTTGGTACACGTGAGCGTCAGCATGGCAGCCCACCGCTCTGGTCCGCTCAAGCAGCAGAATAAAGCTCATAAAGGCGGGCGGCATCGGGGTCGCGGATCCGCGCAGCGGGATGGCAAGGGTGAGAATATAGGGTTGGAGGATGGTGGGTTGCTTAGTCGATTTTAACTGCTTTTGTCCATGCGGAAACACAACTCCTACCTCTGGCCTGGACCTAGCTTAAAGGCTCTAGATGGGTGGAAAGGGATCCCCTTTCTTCACCTCCTTCTGGTGCCCGGCACAAAATCCCTTTATGATCTCCCTCCAGGTCGTCTAGCACTGAAAAGCCTAAGTAAGAAGGTGAGAAAGGAGCTCAGCAGAGTAGACCAGAGGCACCGCGCCAGCCAGCTCCGAAAGCAGAAGAAGGAGGCGGTGAGAGGAGCAGGGATTGGGGGTGTTGTGGCTTCACAATCGTCCTAGGCGGATAATGACTCGTACTAGAAAATGTGACCCTGGGAAGGGACCGGATGTGGATAATAACCCTAGAGCACGTCTCAGCGTCGAGGTCTAGACTCATGCTAGAGCATTCTTTGCTTTGGTCCGAGCTCCTGCCCGCCTCCTTGATATACATGTCACGTTTTACAAGAGATTCAGGAGGAGTGGTGGCGCGGGGGGAAGAGTAGGGCATCCATTACTGTTGTTGGAAAGGCAATACTAGAACAAAGTACTAAAACATTGAGGTGTTCTCTGGTCCTTTGTATTTTCAGGTTCTGGCAGAGAAGAGACAGCTGGGCAGCAAAGATGGCCCTCCTCATCAGGTACTCGTGGTGCCCCTGCACAACAGGATTTCTGTGCCAGAGGCCTTTCGGCTGCTTCAGGATAGGGACACTGGAACAGTACACTTGAATGAATGGGGAAGCACCCACAGCTTTATGCTGTTATGCCCCGTCTTGAAACATCGATGGTTTTTCACATCTGCAAGGCCAGGTTAGAGTATACAGTATTTGCTATCATTATGTATTGAGTAGTGGTAATTTTTTGTTGTTGTTGTTAGTATGTGCTGGGACTGACCACCTCTTCCTATTGACTTTGTCTTACGTGTTTAGGGGATCTGCACACTGTACTAGACTTGGCTAAAGTGGCTGATACCATCCTGTTCCTTCTTGATCCACTAGAAGGCTGGGACAGTACTGGGGATTATTGCCTTTCCTGTCTCTTTGCCCAGGGCCTTCCCACCTATAGTAAGTGATTTGGGAATATTGGAGACTATGGAAGAAGTGACTTAGCATTTATTGTGCACCTATAATTTGTTTCAAGGTGCTTAAAAAGTTTTTTTTCAATTACAGTTTACATTCAATATTGTTTTGTACAAGGTGCCTTTTTATTTCTGGACTGCCCTTTGCCCAGAGGAAGAAGAATGTAAAGTTTGGTTTTACTTTGTAATTTCTTTAAGGTAGCTGAGTGTCAGGTTTTCCAGTGATCTCTAGGCTCATAACTGTTTGCTTGTTTGTGAACTTGCTTGGGGGATTTTCGTGTAGTGAAGCAAGAGATCATGAAGTTCTTTTCTCTTTTGCTCACAGCACTAGCAATCCAGGGGATTTCTGGCCTCCCACCGAAGAAACAAATAGATGCTAGAAAGAAGCTAAGTAAAGTCGTGGAGAAGCGCTTTCCAGATGACAAACTCCTTTTGTTAGACACTCAGCAGGAGGCAGGGGTGCTGCTCAGGCAGTTGGCTAACCAAAAGCAACGGCATCTTGCCTTTCGAGATCGGCGGGCCTACCTATTTGTTCATGATGCTGACTTTGTGCCTAATGAAGAGAATAACTTGGTGGGGACCTTGAAAATCTCAGGCTATGTTCGTGGACAGGCTATGGATGTAAATAGCTTGCTGCATATCATTGGACATGGTGATTTCCAGATGAAACAAATAGATGCCCCTATGGACCCTTTCCCTTTAAATCCTAGAGTGATCAAAGCCCAAAAGAACCCAGGCATGGCAATGGAGGTAAGATTGATATTCTTAAAGACTGTATCGTAGATTCATCTGTAAGCTGGTATAGGATGGAAACTAATTTGATAGAAGGTAGCCTGCATGCCTAGATGACTACCCTAGACCCTGGAGGTGACTGCTAGTTTGAAGTAAGGTGCTAGTGAACTACTAATATATTGCTATGCTACGTGTTTATCCAGAACTCTGTAGATGCTGTACACAGCAGTCGACTCTGAGTTTATAGAAGACACAAGATATAGTCTCTTTCCTCAGACAATTAGATCAGGGAAAAAAATGGCAAACACATGAAGTAAAGATTGAGAAGTGTGGGTGAGGTACAGACCTGTCGTGGGAGTTGAGCAAGTAGACTGACAGGCTTCACAGGGATGAGGCTTCAGCCAGGTGTTGAGAAGGATGAATGGGATTTATGAGTCTTAGAAAGACTATCCTAGAATGTAGAGATAACATGAACCTAGCATAATGTTGGATCAAGGGTGTTTTGAACTCTGGAGAAATCAGCTCGATGGGAGTAAGGTATGTAATAAACGGTTACAGGTGGGGCCAGATTATGAAAAACAGGAGCCAGGCAGAGGTTTACGAGTAGACTTAAAATGCTGGGAAATGGAACCATTTGCAAAAACTCCACAAGTTTTTGTTTTATTTTATTTCATTCATCTTCTACTTGAGGACTATGTTATTTTCAGATATTTCTGGTTACTGTGTTAGACTAGTAGATTTTTGGTTAATGTTTGACCGTCACCTGCTTTTGGTTTTTAGATTTGTACTACAGATGCTGTAGCTGATATGGAGGAAGACCTTAAGGTCTTAATGAAAGCAGACCCTCATAGACAAGAATCTTTGCAAACAGAGGTTGTCCCAGACCCAATGGAGGGGGAGCAAACCTGGCCCACTGAGGAGGAACTGAGTGAGGCAAACGGTTGGTAGTGGCAAGCTTGTTCTTACAGTAATTCATATGGCCCGGAATTGTGGGGTTTGCCTAGCTGCGCACAGTCAGGACCCAATAAAGTGGAGTGGGATGAGAACGCATTTGGAGGTGTGTCTCTTCTCACCCCTAAGTGCTATAATGTTTGCATTAGGCAAACATTGCACATAGCTTTGCTCTGTTTCTCAGAATCACTTGTTACTGTTTTTTAGTGAACAGATAGATAACTTTGGGTTCGTTACAAGGTTTATTTAGTTGTATAAGTATTGCTAGTTTTGAGGCAGCTGAATTAAATTTGGAAGAAGTAGTAGTCTATTTTGCTCATAGTGTCTGCTAAAATTTCTAGTGTCTTGATTAAGTGAGAATACCCAAAGTAATAGGGGAAAGGAGGTATATAATTACTTGCTTGGGCTTTTACAGATGTCTTGAAGGAAAATTCCAAGGTGGTAAAGAAGGTTCCCAAAGGAACATCCAGTTACCAAGCTGAATGGATTTTGGATGAGGATGGTGAAAGTGGCGGGGAAGGAGATGAATATGATGACATAGAACATGAGAATTTCATGGCAGAGGAATCTCAGGTAAGGAGATGGTCCCATCGGACACTTTCTATGCCCAGCCCCAAATGCAAGACAAAGTGCAGTCTTAACCTTGAGGTACATGTGTGGTCAGTGTTTCAAGAATGACTTTGTAGTTGTCAACAATGAGATTTATTTTATAACAGAGTCTCTTAGAATTGAAACAGTTTGGACCAGGTGTCTAATAAAGTTATTTTATTCTTAGCTTCATGGCTTTTAGAGTAGAGGTAGGTGTGGGTTTCTTCTGAAAGTATAATCTTACTCCACAGGATGAGAGTGGTGAAGAGGAGGAAGAGGAGGAATATGAAACTATGACTATAGGGGAGTCTGTGCATGATGATCTCTGTGATGAGAAAGTGGATGAAGAGGCTGAGGAAAAAATGCTGGAGAAATATAAACAAGAAAGACTGGAAGAGATGTTTCCAGATGAAGTAGATACACCCCGTGATGTGGCTGCTAGAATTCGGTCAGTCAAGTCTAAAATCAGTCAATTTTAACTTAAAATGTAAGTGGCTCACAGCTATGGCAGTGTGATGCAAAAGAAGAAAAACAGCCCTGACCAGTATGGCTCAGTTGGATCGGCATCGTCCCGCAAAGCAACGGGTCACCGGTTCTATTCCCAGTCAGGGCACATGCCTGGGTTGTGGGTTTGTTACCCATTTGGGGTGCTTAGGATGTTTCTCACATCATTGTTTCTGTCCTTCTATCTCCCTCCCTTCCCCTCTTTCTAAAAAAAAAAAAAAAGAATAAAATCTTAAAAAGGAAAAAAAACTGTTCCACTTCTGAAGAGCTAACATTCTAGATGGGAAGATAAAACAAAAATACAGGAAACAGTAATGCATTGTTAAGTTCTAAATTGTGTGGTATAGGCAGATAATGTTACAATACTTTAATGGATGAGGAAATACTAAGATTAATTTGCAAATGCTTCCTATGTGAACTAATATTCAGTTGAAGTAGTGTTTGGAGATTTGGGGGAGTTTGGGTAGAACCACAAAAATAAAAGCAGGAGGGTGTAAGGGATCATTTCTGCTCTGGGGTCAGTCTGACTGAGCCCAGAGAGCTTGTTGGATATTAGAGAAGTAAGTCTTTCATCAAGGGCCATGTTCCTCAGGTTAAGGAGCCACTCCCTGGTAGGTACCAGCGAGCTGCTGTAACTACTTCGTCCTTTGTCAGTGAGAAGCTTGGATTTGGTTCTGAAATACTTGTTAAAAACTGTTTTTGGAGTGTGGTCTTTCTTGACTTAGGCTGTTACGTTATCTTGAGAGATACTGATTAAGAGTTACTGTAAGTTAGAGCCTTAGTATTTCATTGACTTGCGTGAAAGGGTATGTAGCACCATATCAATTTGACTAGAATTTCTTTAAAATCTCCTATGTTCTAGATTTCAGAAATACAGAGGCCTCAAGAGCTTCCGCACATCTCCATGGGACCCTAAGGAAAACCTTCCTCGAGATTATGCTCGGATCTTTCAGTTTCAGAACTTTACTAATACCAGGAAACGCATCTTTAAAGGAATCAAGGAAAAAGAGGTTGAAGGAGCTGAGGTATCTGCCTTCCTTTACTGACCTCTGCAGTTTGTTTCTGTTTGCCAAGGTGCCCCCTCCTCCACTCCTCCGCTTGGCAAGAGTTCCTTACTTAGTTCTGTGCTGTCCGTTCTGAGTGAGAGGTGCCCCTGGGTCGTTGATAAGAGTGATATCGGCAGCAAAGAGGTATCAGAAATGTTACAAGTTTAATCTGGAGAGTTGAGGCATCTGAAAGGCAGTTTTGAAGGGTGAGGGTTGGCTTTAGGGTAGTATGAGACTTTGAACATATTTGGAGAACTGTTTCGTCATTTTTGAGGCCTTAAGGGTAAATGTGTGATTGTGTCCTGCTTTCTCCTGGCAGGTTGGCTGGTATGTCACACTTCATGTCTCTGAAGTACCCGTCTCTGTGGTTGAGTACTTCAAACGAGGAGCACCCTTGATTGCGTTTTCTTTACTGCCTCACGAACAGAAGGTTAGTATCTTTTGGGAAATGGGAGTTACGAAGCTGTCTGACCAGTTTTGTCTGACAGTCTAAAATTTTATTTATGACTGACATTTTGCTCATTGGATTAGGAATAGGGATGATAGAGAAGTCAATGATGGTTTAACCCAACATGTCTGAACCTGTCTGAAGCATCTCAGTGATGCAACCTGTGTGGTGCTGAGACTTCTCTGAGATAATTATATTTGTCAGATCAGATTTTAACCAAGGGTTGGCATCTTAAAAACAGAGAGGGTTTTTGCCAAGGTGTAGATCTCCTTTCTCTTGATGGCCAGCAGTCATGTATGTTGGAGTGTATGTGAGACCTTTGGCCTTCAGTCAGTGAGAGTAAGGGTTGAGGAAGAGGAGGGGCTTGACTGAGTGTGGTTTGAGTGAGTGCCTTGAAGTCACTGACCACGTGGCAGATGTTGAGCCCTTGCATGTTAGACACGGGAACGCCAACTAGTATAGAAGGGCATGTGAAAGCTGTGAAAACCAGCCTGTGCTCAGCTCAAATGCCAGTTGTTGTGGAAGTAAAAGATGAATCTCTTGTCTCATCGTCTATACTGCATCATGAATTAGCATTGTCAGTTTTGGTGTTTTTATTTTTATTTTTGTAATTTTATTTATTTTTAGAGAGAGGGGAAGAGAAGGAGAGAAACATGAGTGTGTGGTTACCTCTCACACGTCCCCAACTGGGGACCTGGCCTGCCACCCAGGCATGTGCCCTGACTGGGAATTGAACCAGCAACCCTTTGGTTCTCAGGCCACCACTGAGCCATGTCAACCAGGGCAGCATTGTCAGTTCATAGAGTGAATCTGAATGTTAGTTTTGGTTGCCTTCTTTCAGGTTAAGCTGTTCTAGATATGAAGTACTCTTTTTCTTACTTGGCCCCTAGATGTCAGTACTGAATATGGTAGTAAGTCGGCATCCTGGCAACACTGAACCTGTAAAAGCTAAAGAGGAGTTGATCTTCCACTGTGGGTTCAGGCGCTTCCGAGCCTCCCCTTTATTTTCTCAGCACACTGCAGGTAAGCAGTGGGGAATCTTCTGGGTTCTTGTCTATCCTGTTGTCTTTTGGGGGTCTGTAACTATTGGTGGGGAGGTATAGAGTACACACTTTCAAATTCTGGGCCTCTGGGTTAGAGGTATTTTCAATACTGTGGTTTAGGAGCCAATGATGTATATATTCAAAATGTCTGAACCTTTCTGAAGCATCCCATTGATGCAACCTCTGTGTGATAGGGAGGCTTCTTTGTCACGAGTATTTGTTCCAAAGTAGATTTTTTAAAAATTTTATTTATTCATTTTCAAAGAGAGGGGAAGGGAGGGAGAAAGAGAGAGAAACATTGATGTGAGACAGAAACATGGATCGACCTGGTCCACAACCCAGGCATGTGCCCTGACAGGAAATGGAACTGGTGGCCCTTTAGTTCACAGGTTGGTGCACAATCCATTAAGCCACACTAGCCAAAGCCCCCAAAGTGCATATTTTTTTAAAAATATTTGCCTGGCTGGTGTAGCTCAGTGGATTGAGCGCGGGCTGGGAACCAAGCGGTCCTGGTTTGATTCCCAGTTGGGGCACGTGCCTGGGTTGCAGGCCGGGTCCCCAGTGAGGGCCATGTGAGAGGCAACCATACGTTGCTGTTTCTCTCCCTCTCTTTCTCCCTCCCTTCCCCTCTGTCTAAAAATAAATAAATAAATAAAATCTTAAAAAATTTTTTTTTTATTTATTTACTTTTCAGGAGGGAGAAAGAGGGAAACATCAATGTGTGGTTGCCTCTTGTATACCCCCTACTGGGGACCTGGCCTGCAACCCAGGCATGTGCCCTGACTGGGAATCAAACCAGTGACCCTTTGGTTCACAGGTCGTTGCTCAATCCACTGAGCCACGCCAGCCAGGGCCCAAAGTAGATTTTTAATCAGAGTTGGCCACTTTATGAAAATGATGTGGCAAAGTGTGGAACCCTTGGCATGCGATACACCGGTAGCAGTGTTGGTGAAGGCTAGTGGGTCGCCCACAATTGGATAAAGCAAGAGATGTGTGGCTTCTGAGATGTTGAGACTGGATGAGTATTTGGAGAGTGATGACCAAGGACACTTTGGTGGCAAAAGATATTATACTATGTATTAGGAGTGGGAAGAGGTTTTGTACTAACTTGGGGGCCTGTGAATATCACCTGCACACCCTTAGCTCAGCAATTGCCAGAGGAAGATGATGAAGACAATATCAGTGTGGGAACTCTGGGCAATTCCTGTTCTCACCCGCCATGCTGTCTAAATGAAGGATTAACTGTTCTTTCCCTTAAAATATTTTATTTCCCTCTACTTTAGAATTAAAAAAAGGAGGAGGGTTTCACTGAAGGTAAAAACAGAAGCTTCAGATAGTTCTCAATATCAGAGGTTAGCAAATTGTGGCCCTTGGGCCAAGTCTGTCTCACGGTTTGTAAAGTTGGAACACAGCTTTGCCTTTAAAAAAAAAAAAAAAATATATATATATATATATATATATTCTTGGCTATTTTGTGCTATAGTGACAGCGTTGAGTAATTGGAACAGAGACTGTATGGCCACAAAGCATAACCTATTTACTATCTGGTCCTTTATAGAAAATATTTTCCAGTCCTCATTCAAGACTAAGAGGTGTTGATTTAGCGGACATATTCTCTATAAAGCACTGATTCTCAAATGAGGTAGGGTAGAATATATTAGAATCACTGGAGAACTTTTTCAAACAGAAAATATAGTCCAAGCTCCAAGATTCTGTCTCCAGTTGAAAAATCACTGATAGGTTGGGTTGTATCTTACAGATATTTTGAGGCAGGAAAATATTTTGAGATCTAGTGGGGTAAAGAAACATAAGTTGCGCTGGGTGTAAAAGCTGCATAAATACAGCTTTTCACAGGCCTCTGGGTTACCTATGGTTCCTTTAAATGTTTCTGGTTTTTATTTTTTAACCCTTATTATGGCAGCGGATAAACATAAATTTCAGAGATTCTTGACTGCTGACATGGCCCTGGTGGTGACAGTCTATGCCCCCATCACTTTTCCTCCTGCATCTGTGCTGCTTTTCAAACAGAACAGCAATGGTAAGTTGAGTTCACAGAGGTAAACAGAGCTGCAGTTCCCTGATCGATGTACCACGGTTTTCTGTATTTAGATTTGGGAGCCAAATGGTATGAAGGTGATGATAGTTTTCAGAATGTCCCAATCTCAGCCTCACAGTGGGTCTAAGGCGGAGATGACAAATGGGGTTTAATCTTGCTCGCAAACTTGAGCTCATTGGTAGAGACTGCTCAGAGTGCTGTATTTCGGACAAGTTCCGGGGACATGCTCAGTAGGAATATCACTTAGTGATATTCGCCATGGACCCAGGAAGGAAACATAGTACATCCACACTTTAAGGTTTTTCTGAGATCTATCAGAGGTCTTTAAGTGGACTAGAGCAGTAAGTGCTTTTGCCCCTTAGGAATGCACAGCCTCCTTGCCACAGGCCATCTATTGTCCGTGGATCCAGACAGGATGGTCATCAAGAGAGTTGTTCTGAGTGGTCATCCTTTCAAAATTTTCACTAAGACGGCAGTAGTGCGTTACATGTTCTTCAACAGAGGTACGTGTGAAGGTTGGGATCTGATTGCCTGTGTGGGTGAGGGTTGGGTTTATGTTTTGAGGGTAAATGTTGCATCTTGGTCTTCTGTGTTTCATTCTAAGAGGATGTGCTGTGGTTTAAACCAGTGGAACTGAGGACGAAGTGGGGCCGCAGGGGACACATCAAGGAGCCCGTAGGTAAGAGAACGTGGTATTTGGAACATGATCTAGATTTCTGCAGTGCTACTAAATCACTATTGAGGTAGAGGACCACCAGTAAAATTTTTTATTTTACTTTGACCAGCTTGCTATGTTTTCTTTCTAGGTACTCATGGCCATATGAAGTGCAGTTTTGACGGGAAGCTAAAATCTCAGGACACAGTACTGATGAACCTCTATAAACGAGTTTTTCCCAAATGGAATTATGATCCATATGTACCAGAACCAGTACCTTGGGTGAAAAGTGAGATTTCTTCAGAAGTGCCAGAAGTGGACATGGAGTAATGGATTCAGTGGGATTCTGTCTCATTGCTACTAGTTAGCAACCTAGGGATGGGAACCTACAGGTTATAATCGGACAAAGTTTGTGTTGTCTACTTTAGCCTAGAAGTCTGCTGTCCCTTTTTGCAAAAGGTTTTTCTTGGCCTTGATAAGGTGTCTCAGTTAAGTATGGATGTTTTTCAATTGCTACTTCATCCAAAAACTATTAAATTTTACTGAAATACCCACTCCCTGTTAGGATTTTGAAAGCTGTTTAAGACGGTAAGATGGGAAGTTAACAGTGACGAGGAAACAAGTGTCTGGAGACACTGAACCCTGTTTCTTCCTTATGGATACATTAAACGAAGACAGATTGGCACGGAGCTGACCTTTCAGCCTGCTTCATCCAAGTTACGGAGGTTAAGTCTACATTTCCACCACTGAGCACAATACAAATGTTCTTTACTTCTGGGGAAATTGTTTGAAAATGCTGGGACAGAACAGCAGCTACTCCAACACCAGCTGTAGGTTCAATAAGCAGTTTCATCCTCTCCCACACCAGCTGGGTTGCGTACTGTTGGTAGAGAAGGGAGGAAGAATTAGTGAAATGGGAGGAGGAAAGCCTAGTTGGGGGGCCTTTTCAATTAAAGCCTAATTAATACATGTATATACATACATACATACATACATACTTGTCAATGAAGAGCTGTGTTTTTTTCATCCTAACTCTGCTACTGTTGAAGGCTGTCCCAATATCTAGGGTACCCTCCCGCATGTCATGAGTCAAGTCCCCAGTGGAGGAGTTGCTACTTAAAAGAGAAGTATCTTTTTCTGGTTAAAAAGTTTTCCATTCTTTTGTTACTTTCTTTTCTGTTGGCGCCTCACCTTAATTTCATCCTCTCTGACAGTGAAGACATCGTCCACAAGGTCCCTTATGATAGGCCAAGTGTTTAAGCCAATGCTGGATTTGACGCCATCTGCTATGGTTTCTGGAGGATAGGGGTTGGGGGTCAGTTCCCCTTTCAGTTTGGATTGGTAGCAGTCATCTGCATTCAAAGGTTCAGCAGCATATACCTTCACACTAGGCCTCAGAGCCTGGGAAGAAGAACGTTAGACATGTCACCACCAGCTGCGGTGTTTGCCTACATGTCTGCAGTAAAAGAGGCAGTACAGGTAACACATTTCTATCCAAGCAAGAGCCTTCTCTGATATGCAATAAAAACATGACTTCAAAGCACTTTAAATTATGTGCCTAATAATGGCTTCCGTTGCCTAGATCACATCTGGTTCTATTGGTAACTTGGGAAAACAGCCCGTGGCTTGGATAGAAGGTTGGTGAGAAGGAATTCAGGGAAAGAACTGCAATAGGGTATACTACTCATTGCAATTGCTTTTGTGCTGTAAAGTCTCAGATTAAGAAAAGGGTAGTGAGGCAGAGAAGGGCCTTCCATCTCAAGCGCTAAGAAATGATGGGAAGAAACAGCAATTTAGGGGGAATGTTAAGCGAGTATCACAGTGTACTACGATGGGAAATAAAATCCTCTGTGCCTAAAGTGGGACGTCTTCCAGGAGTTGTTTTCTCACCTTAACTGTAATTGCTATTCCAGCAACCATTCCTCCTCCTCCTACAGGTACCACCAGTGCATCTACCAAGGGGACCTTAAGTGAGAAGAATGCAAAGTATAAATAGGTCTATTAAAATCAGTTTTTTATGTACATAACAAAGAGTTGATTCTACAGTCAAACATCGGATTTACCAGGAGCTCAGTAAGAACGGATTAGGCTGACCTGGTTCAGCACTTCCATGGCAATTGTCCCTTGCCCAGCTATCACTGCCGGCTCCTGGTTGGGATGTACCATGATGCCTTCTGTTTCTTCCATAATTCGTTTTGTAACTTTTTCTCTGGCCTGAAAGTACATTAGTTTTAGCTTAGTTGATTTGTATTTAATAGTGTTTCTAACAAGTCAGACTCAGTCATTTAACGCTTTATTGGCCACCTGCTTTTTTGAGGCTGGGCACTGGGAACATAACAAAATAGTCCCTGTGCTAAAGGGAGTTGTGTTCTAACAGTGGGGAGGACTGGGATATATGTAAGTGAGTAAATGGTATGTCTAAGTGCTATGGACAAAAGTTAATTTATACAGGGTACTTAGGAAGGGCCTCTGGTAAAGTGACATTTTAATAGATATGAATCAGACCTGCTATCTCGAATATTCCAGGGACAGTGATTCCAAGTGCTTGACTACAAAGTAGGAGCGCTTGCCCTTTCTGAGAAATTGCTAAGTGGTTGGTGTGGAGTGTTTGGAGGAGCATGACCGTAGGATGAGATCGGAAAGATAGGAAATGGGCCAGTTCATCTAGGCCCTAGGTGATTGGAAGAACTTCGGTTCCCACTGTGTCTGAGGTGGGAAACCATTGGAGGATTTTGGGCTGACAAGTTCTAAGTGGGTAGATCTGGTTGCTCTTTGAAAACAGACTAGTGGGACAAGGGTGGAAAAGAGAGGCCAGTTAGGAGGCTACTAAATCTACATGGTAATGGTAGAGGCTGTTAGAAGTAGTTGGATTATGGAAATAATTTGAAAGTAGATTAAGATTTGGATGTGTGGTACAAAAGAGTTACCAAGGTGACTCCAACTTTTTTTTTTTTTTTTTTTGAGACTAGTAAGATAATTTGAGTAAGTGTAGACAGAGAAAAGGTTGGGCATGAAAATATTTAGAGGTAAAGGGAAAATAGGAGTGAGAAGGAGTACCCAACAAGGTAGGAAGTGTCATCTGACAGTGAAAATTGTTAAGGTGTTACTGAACATTGACTTCCTCACCTCATCACTCTGTTCACTGAACACTATAGAGGCTCCATAGGCTTGTATTCCCAGTTTCTTACAGTTGGGAGCTGTCTGAGGCACCACAATATAAGCAGGGATTCCTGAGATGGAGAAATACATTTAGTTAGCACAATTCAGGACAATATAGGATAGAAGTTTCTGTTCATTCGCTTGTACATACTCATTTACTTCCCACAGCTATCATCAATCTTGCTGAAAGTAAGGATACTTTTCCACTTCTAATGATCCTGCCCAGTACCCTGAGAAATCAAGTACCTTCCAATTTGGCAGCATAGGCAAGAGCCTGGCCATGGTTTCCACTGCTGTGAGTAACAACAGCTTTGGGCTTTTCTGAAGTGGCAGGAATCAAACCTCTGATTGCATTAAGGGCACCACGAATCTAGAAAAAGGAGAAAGTGAAATTTATGTATTTGATTAAGTTTCTTAAAAAAACAAAACAAAACAAAAAAACCAAGGAGCTTTACTAGATTTTCTCTTCCTAATACCACACATCTAGTCCATCATTAAATCTTAACCAATTCTGCTTCCTAAATATTCCACACGTGTCTGCCACTACCTTGGTAAGGCCTCATTGCTCATGTGTTACCAAACCTCAACTGATGCCGCCTTAAGAATCATTCTCAAAAAAAAAAAAAAAATCATTCTCATCTAATACTTCCACCAGGTTATGAAAGTGATCTTTTAAAAACAAATGTTATCTTTTTCTTTGCCTTTCTTTTTGGTACAAGTTGCGTGCAGCCTTTCAGACACACGTACTGCCCTTTCTTGCTGTTGTAGCCATCCTAAATTGCTTCTAGTTTCCCTCCTACCAGGTTAGCTCACACCCCTGTACCTCTAAGCACGCTCATACGTCTACCCGTAGTATTTTCAGCCACTCCAGGATCTGGTTAAAAGTGCTCATCCTGTAAAACTTGGATCAAACTTCATGTTAACTTCCTTGATCTCCCAGGCAAAATAAGTCGCTTCATTCCCCGTTCTTTCATGGCACTTTGAAAGTGCGTCTCTTAAGACTCTCTCTTTAGACACTCCTCATAAGCCTATTTGTTGACCAGCCTGTCTTCCCCCTGCAAGGTGGATATAGTTCAAGGCCTACTGTGTATATGCCCGCTAAACCATGGCAGAAGCAAAGGGCAAGAGAGAATGGAGCGTTTTTGTTCTGTTTTAGTATAAAAGCTCTCAGCCAACCAGAGGGAGGAAAGGTAGATTCTTGAAGTCCTAGAGCTACCACTTCACAGGTACTAATAGTACTAAATGCAGCTTTCAGATTTTTACCTGAAAAGATCTTAAAGTTCAACTAATGGTTAGAAAATCCAGGTAATGAGTCAACAACGAAAGTCTATCTTTTTGCATAGGAAAGACATTGACATAGTTTGTATAAAAATTACATGAGGATTTAGTTAGGTTTAGACATTTTATATTCATAGTAAGGTAACAATGAATAGCAAGTTGACACACAGCAAGTGCTTAAACTTGGTTATACAGTGGTCAGTCACACTTGCCCGTTCTGCCTTGCAACAGTCCAGAGTCTGCTGTCTCCATTTAATCATTAGAAGTTCCCTCTTTCATTCTCCTGTCCGAGTTTAGTCAGTGAATTATATCACCCTAATTACAAGCAATGCTGAGATTGTGTAAAAGTGGCTCCTCAACACCTGATGCTAAGTAACTAGAAGTTGATCAAAGGAAAACTTCTAGAACCCTTTCTTCAGCTATAAAAAAAATATGAATTCTATCTACCTCACTGGGTAGTCAGGAGGATCAAATAAATTTAATATATGAAAAGGGGTTGAAAGATACTAACACGCTATCAAAAGGGATTTTTACCTTAAAAGATCCAGTTTTCTGGAAGAGTTCACATTTGAAGAAAAGATTGCGCCCCGTTACTTGATTCAAAATGGAGCTAGTTAGCACTGGTGTGAGATGGATAAAATCTCGAATGTTGATATGAGCTTTTTCAACATCAGCAAAGGAGATGCAGTACTGAGCACACATGGTTCTGAAACCTGGGAATAAAAAAGGGGTGAAAGCGAGGTCTGAGACAATGTGTTCGTTGAAAAGGTTTTGAAAATGCAAAACACAGCTCCATAGAATATACAGGAGTGAACTACAGTGTAAACTATGGACTTTAGGTGGTAAGGTGTTAATGTAGGTTCAACTGTAACAAATGTACCTTCATAGTGAGGCATGTTGATAATGGGAGAGGCTATGCATGTGTGGGGCAGGGAGGCTTATGGGAAATCTCCACCTCTGGATTAATTTTGACATAAAACTTAAACTGCTCTAAAAATATTTTAAAAATACAAGAATATGCCTAACATAGGATAATAGGCCTGAGGCCTGTGGTGTTAATGTGGGAACTGTCCATTACTGGAGCTCCAGAATCTTTGTGTAGAAGGGAACTTATCTTGAAGCTGAGTTTCTTAGTAAATATAAGTTTTTTTTTTTAAGATTTTATTTATTTATTTTTAGAGAGAGGGGAAGGGAGGGAGAAAGAGAGGGAGAGAAACAGCAATGTATGGTTGCCTCTCACATGGCCTCCACTAGGGACCTGGCCTGCAACCCAGGCTTGTGCCCTGACTGGGAATCGAACTGGGACCGCTTGGTTCCCAGCCCGCGCACAATCCACTGAGCTACACCAGCCAAGCATAAGTTTTTTTTCTGATGAAGCTTTATAGGAAGTAGTTGGTGATAAGTATGGAAGGGTTAAATTTCACCTCTTACCCATACCATCCATCTCTTGATTGCTACTGGTCTCTATATTTTCATCATTGTAAAGAACTGCATTAAAAAAATCTGCTATTAATTTTTATTTTAAAAAAGTATTTAACAATGAAAAATTTCCTACAATCCTATCATAGTAAATTATGATCATTTTCTATGTTTCCATTTTTTTCAATATACATACTTTATGTAACAGTTACAGTCAAAGCAAAAAAAATTTTGTTTACTCCTCCATTTGGCTCAATTTCTTCAAAGTTTTCATAATTATAATTTTCAGTAACTGCATTATGCTTCCATTTTCCGTACTTTCATTGTAGCATTTAACCATAACACTTCTCTTTGTTTTTCCTTATTAACTAACAAACAAAGGCAATGTGTGTTCAATAGAAACACAGAATTTAATCTGCTTCCTCCCCAAACACAATTGCTATCTAAGCTCTGGTGTTTATCCTTCCAGACTCACATATGTATGCAAACAAAACTTTGACAGGTTTGGTAACTTTTTTTGGACAATATTATGAATATTGATCTTTGCTTATCAATAGGTATATTTATGCAAATTTTAAACAATTTATTGCTTTTAGAGAGAGAAATATTGATTTGTTGTCCACTTATTTATTGCTTGATTCTTGTGCCTTGACCGAGGATTGAACCCACAACCTTGGTGGATTGGGATGGTGCTGTAAAACAACTAAGCTACCTTGCCAGGGCTTATACTTTTAAAATGGCTTAATCTTTTTTTCTTCTTCTTCCTTTTTTTTTATAACCACAATTTTATATAACTCTATTGTTGAATATTTAGATTTTTTTTTTTGCTATAATAAATAATGATGCAATGAATAACAGCATTGTTGCAAGATTTTTGTGTATCTCCATACGCACTTTGGGTAAATTCCTTCAAATGGTATTTTGCAGCAAAAGTCATGCACACTTCTAAGATATTTGATACCCACCCCCACCGCCAAATTGATCTCCAGAAGAGTTGCAGATTATACCACTTTATACTCCCAACAGCAGTTTCCAAGGAATGTCCGTTTTCATTCATCTTTGCAATATCCTTTTTTATCTGTCAATTTAATGAAATGTCTAGTAGTTTGAATTTCCTTTTCTTTAAACAGTGATTGAACATTTTTTTCTGTATATCTATTGGCCACTTATTCTTTCATGAATCTTTAGCACACCATTACTGGCTGAATCATCTTTTTCCTTTGAAATGTTACATTTATCAAAATTAAATTCTTATTAATATTTGGGCTCTTCTGGACTTCATATTTTGTTCCATTTATGAGACTGCCAGTTCCTTTTTCAGTTGTTCATTGTATTATGTTCCTCCCTGATTACTCTTTTGAAAATTTATTGGCTTTTCTTCCAAAGGGACATTAGACATCCTTTATCAAGGTTGTCAGAATTTCCACTGTAAAATGAACAACTGAATTGGGGGTGTGACTGACATTTGAAAAGAATCTTCCTGTCCACAAACATAGCTATCTTTCAATTTAGTAAAACTAAAAATAAATTTAGAAAAATAAAATTTAGTAGTCTTTTTGTTTTAGGTTTCTCAGTAAAGTTTTTTTTTTTTATAAGATTTTATTTATTTATTTTTAGAGAGAAGGGGAGGGAGGAAGAAAGGGAAACATCAATGTGTGGTTGCCTCTCACTTGGCCCCCACCGGGGACTTGGCCCATGGCCCACAACTCAGGCATGTGCCCTGACCGGGAGTCGAATCTGTGACCCTTCGGTTCGCAACCCGCGCTCAATCCACTGAGCTACACAGGCCAGGGCAGTAAACTTTTTATAGTATATTTGGGTCCTGTACAGATGATTACATTTCTGCTTAAGTACATTTTTGTTGCTTTTAGGGTATTTCTTTCCTTCAATTTTTGTATTGCTTACTGGTGATATATAGAAAAGCTAATAATTTTGCATAATTATTATGTAATATGATATTTAATAGACTATCTTGTTAGATCTAATAATTTTATAGTTCATTCTTCAAGTAATCATGCTATCTACAAATAATTTGTCTTTACCTTATAAATACCTCTCTGGTGGCCCTGACCAGTTGTGGCTCAGTTGATTGGGTATCCTCCCACAAGGCAAAAGGTAGCCAATTGATTCACACACCTGGGTTGCAGGTCAGGATTGATGTTTCTCTCTTATATCAATCTTTCTTTCCCTCTCTTTCTCCCTCCAATCCCTCTCTCTAAAAACACATAAAATCTAAAAAGAAAAGAATTTTAAAATATGCCTCTGGTAACTTTTTCAGTGACCTCATGGTTACTGGTTTAATGTAGATTTGTGACTGCCTCCTGAATTAATTTCAGTAACATTTTTTTTTTTTAAGATTTTATTTCTTTATTTTTAGAGAGAGGGGAAGGGAGGGAGAAAGAGAGGGAGAGAAACAGCAATGTATGGTTGCCTCTCACATGGCCCTCACGGGGACCTGGCCCGCAACCCAGGCATGTGCCCTGAATGGGAATCAAACCGGGACCCTTTGGTTCCCAGCCCACACTCAATCCACTGAGCTACACCAGCCAGATCTTCAGTAACATATTTTTGACAAAATAATATCTAATTTAAAATTAGTATACAGTTATACATATGAATCTTTCTAAGTATTCTTCATATCTGTGGCATTCATTCAATCATGAAACATTGAGCACCTTCTATGTGTCAGAGACCACTTGATCTGTGGACATAGTGTTAGACAAAGACTCGTCTCTGCTCTCATAAAGCTTATGATCTAGTGATGTGTAATAAGTAATCCCAAAATGAACATGTATTTACAAATAGTGATATTAAATTTCACTTCTCCATAGAGGGCCCTACCTGATCTAAATAAGGCCCCATATTATAGTTCACCTGAACTGTATTATGATAAGATACTATAATATGGGGTCTTATTTAGATCAGGTAAGGTCTTCTATGGAGAAGTGAAATTTAAGTTATGACCCACAAGATGAATGGGCAAATAGGAAGAAAAGTGTTTCAGATAGAGGGAAAAACGTGTAAAACGTGTGAGGCTGTAAGGAGGAAAAGAGGTTGGCATATCCCAGGAACTAAAAGGAGGGCAATGTATCTGAAAATAGTGATCAAAGGGGAGTGTGGTAAGAGGTGACAGTGAAGTTGGTTGGTAAGGTCTAGACTGTAAGGGACAATGACTCATGGATTTTACTTAAGAGCAATAGAATGCCATTGGAGAATTTTGAACAGGTAAGTGACATGTTGGAATTCATATTTTCAGTAAATCACTCTTGCTAATATTATGGTAAACGAAAAGGGAAGACATAAGAGTGGTATCAGTCAATTCAGCTAAGTAGTGTTAAGAGTTGTCCACATGAAAGATATGAGGGACCTGGTAGGCAAAAGTGAAGATAGAAAAAAATAAACACTCCAGATACATTTTGGAAAAACAAACCTTATTTAAAAAATGGGTGAGCCTTGACTGGTGTGGCTCAGTGGGTTGGGCATTGTCCTGCAAACTGAAAGGTCTCCAGTTCAATTCCTGGTCAGGGCACATGCCTGGGATGTGGGCCAGGAACCTGGTTGGGGGTGTGCACGAGGCAAGTGATCCATGTTTCTCTCTCACATTGATGTTTATCTTCCTCTTTCTCCCTCCCTCTCCTCTCTCTAAAAATAAGTAAATAAAATCTAAAAAAAAAAAAAAAATAGGTGGACTTGTATAGACATTTCCAAAGAAGGTATACAAATGGCCAACAAGCACATGAATAAAAATGCTCAACATCACCAATCATCAGGGAAATGCAAATCAAAACCACGAGATACTACCTTATGCCTATCAGAATGACTATTCTTTTTTTCTTTTAAGATTTTATTTATTTTATTTTCAGAGAGAGGAGAAGAGAGGGAGAAAGAGCAATGCATGGTTGCCTCTCACATGGCCCTCACGGGGACCTGGCCCGCAACCCAGGCATGTGCCCCAACTGGGAATTGAACCGGGACCCTCTGGTTCCCAGCCCGCGCTCAATCCACTGAGCTACACCAGCTGGGCCAGAATGACTATTCTTTAAAAAAAACAAACAGAAAATAAATGTTGGTAGGGATGTGGAGAAACTGGAGCTCTTGTGCACTGTGGAAATGTAAAATGGTGTAGCTACTATGGAAAATAGCATGGTAGTCCATCAAAAAATTAAACATAGGTTTATCATATGATCCAGCAATTTCACTTCTGGGTATATACCCAAAAGAATTCAAAGAGGGTCTCAAAGACATATTTGTACACCTAGGTTCATGGCAACATTATTCACAATAGTCAAAAGTGGAAGCAACCCAACTATCTCTCTTAATTTTTTTTAAATTGATTCCAGAGAGAGGAGTCAGGAGGGAGAAAGAGAGGGAGAGAAACATCGACGGTTGCCTCTTGCACGTGCCCTGACTGAGGACCAAACCTGCAACCCAGGCATGTGCCTTAACCAGGAATCAAACCTGTGACCTTTTCATTTGTGGGATGACACCCAACCCACTCAGCCACATCAGCTAGGGCCCCTAGTATCTATTGACAGATGAATGGGTAAACAAAATCTGATATATACACACAATGGAATATTATTCAGCCTTAATGAAATGGAACGTTGTTCATGCTACAACATGGACAAATCTTGGCGATTTTATGCAAGTGAAGTAAAAAAGACACAAAGACAAATACTTATGATTGCACTTATGTGAGGTACCCAGAACAGTCAAATTCACAGAAAGTAGAATGGCGGATGCCAGAGGCTTGGGGAAAGGGCAGGAAAGTTATAGCATTAGTGTATAGTTTCAGTTTTGCAAGATGAAAAGAATTCTGGAGATTGGTTGTATAACAATGTGAATGTATCAACACTAGTGGACTGTACATTTAAAAATGGTCACGATGATATATTTCTTATTATTTGTATTTTACCACAACTGAAAAAACACACAGAGAAACAGGTACATTTTGTAGATTATAATTAGGCCTCCTGGCTGCAAGTGATAGAACCCCAATTTGAACTGGCTTAGGCACAAGATAAAGGTGATGAGATTTCTTGGCTCATGGAACAAAAGGAAGAATTAAACAATGGGAAGGGCAGGGATATGGACCTTCAGGAACAGCTGGTACCAGGGATTTGAGATTTTCCAGGACTCTCTGATTGCTTCTCACCTCTGCTGCTTTCTGCATGTCAGCTTCATTCTTTGTCATTGCAGATCAGTTCCACATGGCAGGATGCGTGGCTGCTGACAGCTCCTGTGTTTTACAGTTTATGGCTTCCACACTGAAGAGGGATTTTCTTTCTTAGTTTCAGTTCAAAAAATTCTGGGTAAGAACTCTGATTGGCCCATCTCGGCCCAGGACCAGTGGCCAAGGGTGTGAGGGCATTTAAGACAATACTATGCAATAGTCAGAAGTATGTACAGAAACATGAAAAAGAAACAGAATGATTCCTATAACACAGTATCAATAATGTACATTTAAAACACATACAAACATAAAATACTATATATTATTTAAAAATATATGTGTATCCAAGGACGTATTTCAAGCATATTAGAGCGATGACTTAAGTAGGGAGGGTAGGAACATAGTGGGAACTGGAATGAAGGGAAAAAAGATAAAATGAGAAAGGCCTTGATGATGTGAACCATACAGTATGATTGCATTAAGTTTCTGCACCTGAGGGGAAAATAGAAGCAAATAAAGGGAGGGAGTGAGAAGGGAAAAGATAAAAGAAAAAGAGAAAGCATTTCTGTGCGTGAGGGGCAGTTTTCGAGAGAAACGAGAATGTTGAGGTGAGGAACTCTATAAATGTCCACTAAGGAGATAGAAGAGACATATCCTAATACTGGATTGAATTGGCGAGTGAGGGAGACAAGGAGAATTCCTGGGTTTTCTCTTGGTGGTAATTTATTGAGATATAAGACTGACAAATAAATAAATATTTTAGGAAAATCAGAGATTTGATGAGCTAAGTTTGAATTACTCACGAGACATCTGGGAGGATGTTCTTTAGTTTTTTTTGTTGTTGCCAGAAATGTGTCTATTTTAATGTCTACTTTATTCCTGAAGAATGAGCTCTTCAATTTATTTATCAAGTACTATTCTTTTTCCCTTATTAATTTGATTTTATTTTTCTCCTATGTTCCTTGTAATTTTCATTCTTTTAAAATTAATAATAAAAGCACTTGAATATTGCTTTAATAACATACCACAGGTTTTGTGTACAATATTTTCATTAATCTTAACTTCTAAAGAATCCATGATCTTAGTTTTATTTTTTTGACCAATGAGTTAATTAAAATTGATGTTTTAAAAATTTTTCCAAGTGCTTAGAATTTTTAAATTTGTGGCTACTCATTACTCCTAACTACTTTGTGCTCTGCAATCATAACCTGTCCAATTTTTGCTTTTAGAAAACTGAATTCCTCTCTCCCCCATTATCCAAATATGCCTTGTTGTTTTATTGATTACTCACATAATGTGACCAAATCCCTACTGTAATAATTTAAAACATTATAAAAATATATAGGCCTTTCAGTCTCTTCCATTAAATCAACTCTCTTCCACAAAGATAAACACTTTAAATAGGTTTTGCTGCACTCAGAGCCATACTCTACATACAGGGGTGGGCGAAAGTATGATTACAGTTGTTTGTATGGAAAATACAATAATTAATACATAATAATAATCACAGCTGTAAACATACTTGTGTTTACTTCTGCAACTAGCATTTTTTAAACTAACATAACATCTTGAAAACTGTTCCATGTCAACACATATTTCAATTTTTAAAATGGTGAAAAAAAATTAAAAAAAATTTTAAATTGATTCTCAGAGAGAGAGTAAGGGACAGGAAGAGAGAGAGGGAGAAGGAGGGAAGGGGAGGGAGGAAGATAGGGGGAGGGAGAGGGAGAGAGTGTGAGAGAGAGATCAATTTGTTGTTCCACTTATTTATGCACTCATTGGTTGTGCCCTGACCAGGGACCAAACCCACAATCTTGGTGTACTGGGATGACACTCCAACCAAATGAGCTACCTAGCCAGGGTCATACTTCAATTCTTTAAACTGATTTCATACAGGTCTAAAATATGGTTGTCTTTTCATTTACTTTTACCTGGTATTTCATGAGCCCTTTAAATCTGAGGGTTAAATTTAAATCTTTTTTTTTTTAAAGATTTTATTTATTTAATTTTAGCGAGAGAGGAAGGGAAGGAAAGAGGGAGAGAAACATTGATATGCGAGATACATGGATTGTGGTCCCTCACACGCCCCCAACCGTGCACCTGGACGACAACCCAGGCATGTGCCCTGACCAGAAATCGAACCAGCAACTTTTGGTTCACAGGCTGGTGCTCACTCCACCAGGGTGAATTTAAACCTTAAATTCAAAATTTTCCATCCACTTAATAAATTTTCTTGTATTATTTCTTTAATTAATGCTCCTCCACAGTCAATTCTGTTATCACCTTCTGGAGTTCATATTTGATTATTAGTTTTCTGGATCCATTCTCCACGTCTCCTATCCTTACCTCTAATAGTTTTGTCTATTATATTTTCATTCTGAGGCCTGGTAAATTTTCTCAAACTGGTTTAACTTCTGGCATATCTCACCTGCAGTTCACAGACACTATTGCATTAATTTGGCAACAGTGTTTTTCCTGTTTACACAAGTTTTCTTCAGATTATTTTTCCATCTTAAAAAACAAACAAACTGATGAAATGTCCTCTCCAATTTTGAACATTTCTTCCTATTTCCTTCTTATATTTTAAAGACTGTCATTTGCTCTGACCACTCAAATCACTCCCCTTTATTTATTTGATTTTTATTGGGGATACACTGGTTAATAAAATTACATAGGTTTCGAGTATACAAGTCTATAACACATCATCTGTATATTGTATTGTGTGTTCACCACCCCAAGTCAAGTCTCCTTCTATCACCATGTATCCCTTTTACTCTCTTCCACCTCCACCACCCCTCTTTCCCTCTGGTAATCACTATATTGTTATCCATGTCTATGACTTTTTTCCTCAATCCCTTCACCACCATCCCCTGCCCACACAGGCCCCCAACCTGCCTCCCCTCTGACAGTTGTCAGTCTCTTCTCTGTATTTATGAATCTGTTTCTAGTTTGTTAGTTTAAAAATAAGCTAGATTCATCCTGGCCAGGTGGCTCAGTTGGTTGGAGTGTCATCCTTACACCAAAAAGTTATAGGTTTGATCCTTGATTAGGGCACACACCTAAGTTGCAGGTTCAATCCCTGGTTGGGGTGGGTATGGGTGGCAACTGATCGATATTTCTCTCTCTCTCTCTAAAATCTATAAAAATATCCTCGGATAAGGATTAAAATAAATTAATAAATAAATAAACTAGATTCATATAAACTAGATTCATTATATTCCACATATAAGTGAAAACATATGGTACTTGGCTTTCTCTGACTGGCTTATTTCACTCATAATGTTCTCCAGGTCCATCCATGCTTTTGCAAAAGGTAAGATTTCCTTCTTTTTATGGCTGAGTAGTATTTCACTCCCTTACTTTTGGACCATTGAATCTTTTCTTGTATCTTACTGACTTTCTATGTCTGCTTAACCTTCTGGTGGCAAGTGTCTGTCACATAATAGGAACTGAATGAGTTTCGTCAGAGATTATTCAAATCCTTTAGGCCCACTCTAAGGAATAATTCATAACTATTTAAAGCAAGGGTGTCCAACATTTTGGCATCTCTGGACCACACTGGAAGAAGAGTTGTTTTGGGCCACACATTAACTAACAAAAACTGATGAGCAAAAAAGAGGTTTTAAATACATTTACAATTCTGTGTTGGGCCACATTCATAGCCATCCCGGGCCACGGGTTGGACACCCCAGGCGTAGAGTTCAATAGCCTGCAGGGATTGGAAGAAGCAACAGGTGGAGGAAAGCAGCAGCAACCTTGGCGCATGGCGTTTCATCACAGTTCTGCACAGGAGCTACTGAACAAGCGGATAAAGTACCAGTCTCCTGATTTAAAGATGGGGGGAAAAAATCAACCTGAGCTCCAAGGAAATCAAAGTAATTTTTTCCAAAAATTCAGTCGTACAGAAATTCACAAACCGACTTATAATACCTCCTGATTTACTTCCACACAAACCCTTCCCTCAGCAAGAGCCAACTACACTGTACTTTTTAAACAAAAAGTCAAGAGGTTTGGGGATGTAGTTTGCCATAAAGAAGATTTTGATCCGGTACTCATCAATTGTATCATCCCAGGTAATTTAGTACGGTTCTCTCAGATTTAGTTTCCCCATATTGGGGGTGGGGGGGATAACAATAATTACTCTTACAAGATCTTTAAGGTCCCAAAATAAAGGCCTGGGGCATTAGTCCGGCCCTGTGGTGGGAGACCCTGGCCTAAGATGAGTGGAGGAGGCCAGACTGTGGGTTGTCTTTGTCAACCCGAGCCCCAGACCAGCACCAGTATCCTTGATGACCGCCACAGCAGCCATAGCAACGACAGCACCCACCGCCGCCACCGCCCGCCTGTCCTGACTTCGCCTGGCCTCACCTCACCTCACGGGCGCCGCGCCTCCAACTCCAGCCTCAGCTCACCTTCCCCAGACACCGCCTCTGCGCATGCGCAGCGCCCGCCTCCCACGCCCAGGCTCACGTTCGGTGTCTTCCCCACAGAAGTGCCTGAATGCTTTTCCTCCCAGTGCGGCCACCGTCGTTTGGGGAGGAGGGCGGGAGGGGGCGGGGAAAAGGGTGGGAGGTGGGCGAGCGCGCGCGCCGCCCGTCCGTCGTGGTTTCCTGGCTGCGCGCGGCGGTGGCGGAGTAGCTGCAGCTGTTGCAGCAGCGGCGAAGATGGCGGAAGGGTTGGAGCGTGTCCGAATCTCGGCGTCTGAGCTTCGAGGGATCCTGGCCACTCTGGCTCCGCAGGCCGGGAGCAGAGGTGAGTCGCACCGCCCAGCTCCTGGGCCGGGCCTGCCCGCCCCGCCTCCCTCTCCTCCTCTGCCTCCTCCCCGCTCGGCCCGCGGCGCTCCGGAGCCCCCGCCCATTCCCTCAACTGTGGGGGCGGCGGGCCGAGGGCTGTTCTTCTCCCCGCCCTACCAGCTCAGGGTTTGTGTGGGGTCCCGCTCCGCCAGCTGCGGCCCCCTTCGGATGAGTCCTACACGAGTGCCTGCCTCCGCCCCCTTTCTTACAGAGAAGGTGACTGTTCCCCCATTACCCTAGTCTTCTTAGACAGCCCGTGGATTCTCAGCCGTCAGGAGACAAGAAAAGGAGTGGGCGCTGGGGTCTGGTGGAGGCCCCGGCCTGCCCCGTCACCTATTTAGCAGCGTTGGAGAGAAGGAACTGGGGAAATTGTGGAGGAAGGTTTAACAGCTGGGGACTTCCTTGCTGAACTTTTTTACCCCAAGGCAGGCTTCTGAAGACTGCGCCACTGAGGGATTCAGGACCTCAGAGAGTTGACTCTACTCTGGTTTGGCCTTGGCATGGGTGGGACCTGTCTTTATCAGAGAGAATGCCCAACTTGCAAGTTAAAGTCTCTAGCCACACCAGGAAAGCTCCTACGAGGATTCTAGTGTCTCCCCTCTCCTTTGTTAGGCAGTGGAGTTGTGTAGAATGGTAGCTATGCTTCTGCAGACCTGTGGGCAAAGTCTATAAAATTGGTTTTCGTTGGTCAACTGAGTTGAATTATTCAGGTTGTTTTCTCCCTCTGCTGTGGAAAATAGTAGTAGCTCTTCTTCCCTCCACTTCACCTACATTACAAAGGCTGCTGAGGGTGATCTATCCTGGAGTTAAACTGCTTTACTTTATTCATACTTGATGAAGCAGTCTTTTGAACTTCTGATAATAATGGAGCAGTATCTTAAACATCAGAGTTTTTTTTTCCTTCAGTTTTGTTTCACCCACAGGTGTAAATGCCACAGCATATGGTACTATTATGGGTTTGTTTACATTGATGTTTATAGGACAATACTAGGATTTTATGTAGCATTCCATTTTGTGTGCTCTATAATCTCAGTAATCCCTGTCACTTTCCCACCAAAATGTTTAGTGGCTATTTGTAGTAGTCCTTTCCCTTAATAGGTAAAGGTAACAAACAAAAAATAGAGACTTGCTTATCTGTCATTAAGTAAGTTCATGGAGCCTGGAGAGTGGCTTTGAAGTCCAGTGCTCTCATCCCTATTTAAAAAAAAAAATTACATATTGATTTTATTTTTTTTAAGATTTTATTTATTTATTTTTAGAGAGAGGAAGGGAGGGAGCGAAACATCAATGTGTGGTTAACTGTCAGGCGCACTGCACTGGGGACCTGGCCTGCAGCCCAGGCATGTGCCATAGGCTGGGAATTAAACTCGTGATCCTTTGGTTTGAAGGCCGGCACTCAGTCCACTGAGCCACACCAGCCAAGGTTATATATTGATTTTAGAGAGATTAGAGAGAGGGAAAGAGAAACATCGATTTGTTGTTCCACTTATTTATGCATTCATTGGTTAATTCTTGTGTATGCCCTGACCAGGGATTGAACCTGCAGCCTTGGCATATTGGGATGACACACTAACCAACTGAGCTACCCAGCCAGGGCCATGTGCTGTTATTCTTGAGTGCCCTCGGTCTTTGGTATTTTAAGAGCATGTCACAATACTTTCATCATCTTCCAGGGAAAGCTCTCTTATGGAACTTTTTCCTTCTCATATTCCATCATCATAGTAGCAGTTAGTCTCAGTATTCCAATGATGATAGTCTGAGCAGTATTTCCTTGGAATAACACTGTTGGCTGCTGTTAGAAAGCTGATGAGCATGAGTGGAGTTGAAGAATGTGAAAGGAACTGCTTCCAGTTCACTTCTACAGGAGGTATATGATTGGGTAATTACTATCCTAAAGAAGAGGATTGTTCTGGCCAAGTCCAGAGACTGGACTTGCAAATTTTTTCTCCAGAGATATCCAGAACCACGGGTTGTTATGCATATCCCACTTTTTCTCCCCACCCCTTTCCTACTAATATGTTAAAAGGACTTAGCCACCCTGAAAAAACATTAGAGGCAGAAGGAGAAAAGACTAAGGGGGATCTTAGGGCTCTATAATAGAGAACAGTCCAATGCTGAAATGTTTGGAAATCTTTTATTCTGACTGATAGGGTAGTTTAGAATTTTGGGAATCTGAATATGACTGGGTGACACAGTATTTTTTTTTTCTCTTGTTTCCCTATCTGGGGTGTAGGTAACTCCTACTAAAGTTCTTAGCCTTAACAGTTGCTAAACAAATATTGTAAACATAGTAGAATTTCTGCTTCTGCAGAAATGTCCTTCCTTGTCCATCAGTAATAGGCTTTTGATGTATAATTCTTGCTTGACTTTTCTATTAATTTACCAGAATGACATTTTTTCCCCTTCCCTCTTCCTTTATTCTTTTCTTCTACTTCTCCCTCCCCCATCACTTTCTCCAACATCACAGAAAACATGAAGGAGCCCAGACAACGCAAAGATAATAGGCGCCCAGATCTGGAAATTTATAAACCTGGTCTTTCACGTCTAAGGAACAAACCTAAAATCAAGGAACCCCCTGGGAGTGATGAATTTAAGGATGAAATTGTTAATGACAGAGATTCTTCTGCTATTGGAAATGGTACACAGCTCATTAAAGATGTCTGCAAGAAACTGGACAACCAACAGCAAAATGGTCCTATGGACCCAGAAAATATTCAGGCACAAGAGTCCTTTCCTAGGACTGCTGGACAAGAGGATCAAAGTCTAAGAATTACCAAGAGAACAAAGAAGCCTGACATGCAGATCTATCAGCCTGGAAGGCGTTTGCAGACTGTTACCAAAGAGTCTACTAGCCGAGTGGATGAGGAAGAAATAATCAACCAGGTAGAACAACTGAGAGTAGAGGAAGATGAATGTAGGGGACATATGAAAGAGGAGGTTGTGAATAAACCAGACAAAAATGAGGCACACAGGAGCTTAAATTGTGACAGAGTAAGGACTGCAAAGGGAGAGAAAGGAAAGAGGATTGAAAAAGGGGAGGGGATGAAGAAAGTGAATGAAGACCCAGCACAGGGAAAGCTGGGTTCTGCAAAGCGCTATTCCCGCTCAGACAAACGAAGGAACCGCTACCGCACTTGCAGTACCAGCTCAGCCGGTAGCAACAACAGTGCTGAGGGGACTGGCGTGACTGATAACGGATGTCGCCGCCGCCGCCAGGACAGGGCCAAGTTGAGACCACGACTGAAGAAGCAAGTGTCTATGTCCTCAACTGACTCCTTAGATGAGGACAGGATTGATGAGTCTGATGGGCCCAGGAGGAGCTCAGAAAGGAAGAAACACTTAGAAAGAAGCTGGTCTGGCCATGGGGAAGGAGAGCAGAAAAGCAATGGTAAAGAAAATCGAGGTACTCTTCATGTCACTTTCGATGCAGAAACCATGAACAAAGATTCCCCCATGGTGAGGTCAGCCAGGGAAGATGTGGATAGGATAAAGCCTGACAAAGGCTTGAGCAGTGGGGGCAAAGGCTCTGAGAAGCAGGAGTCTGAAAACCTGAAACAAGAACTTCGGGGTCGTGGCCGTGGCATTCTGATCCTGCCTGCCCATACCTCCCTATCTGTCAGTTCACCTGGTTCTCCAGAATCTGCACCTTTGGGACCTCGGCTTTTATTTGGATCTGGTAGTAAGGGATCTCGGAGTTGGGGCCGAGGAGGCACCACTCGACGATTGTGGGACCCGAACAATCCTGATCAGAAACCTGCTCTAAAGAGCCAGACGCCTCAGCTACATTTCTTGGACACTGATGATGAAGTCAGCCCTACATCTTGGGGTGACTCACGCCAGGCCCAAGCATCTTATTATAAGTTTCAAAACTCTGACAACCCCTATTACTACCCCCGGACACCAGGCCCCGCCTCCCAGTATCCTTATACAGGCTATAACCCTCTACAGTACCCAGTGGGCCCTACAAATGGTGTGTACCCAGGTCCTTACTACCCAGGTTACCCAACTCCATCAGGACAGTATGTTTGTAGTCCTCTCCCTGCCAGCACCATGAGTCCTGAAGAGATGGAGCAGCACATGAGGAACATACAGCAACAGGAACTACATAGGCTTCTTCGGGTGGCTGATAACCAGGAACTGCAGCTCAGCAATCTGCTGTCCAGGGACCGCATCAGTCCTGAGGGCCTGGAAAAGATGGCTCAGCTTAGGTATGGTGTGTTCCATCCTGGCTAAAGGGAAATGGGGATAAGCTGGGAGGTGCATAGGCTCCTATGACTGAGGAAGTTAGAAACCTTTTGGGGAAGCCACTGGGTGTTATCTCTTTTTCATATTGATTTTTGTAAAAGGGGGGCAGTTGGAAAAAACAGAACTGAAAATTCTTTTTAGTCTTAGAAATTATTATGCTTCCCACATTTTCTTTAAGGAGAAAAAAAACTAACCTTAAGAGAACATGGAATATAGAAATAGAAAAGGAAAGACTTTTCAGAATGCCAAGAAATGAACAGCATATAACTTGTGAAGATCTTATGTCAGCTGTTAAATTTAGGTGGAGGCATATGGGGGAAAAACTTTCCTAGACATAACTTTTTAAAATGGCATTCTATTGTGCAGGAAAGAAGCTAGAATGATTACTATACCTAGTGGCATTTTGGATTTCCTACCAGGGAAGATGCTTAATTTGCAGGAAGCTCAAGTCTTGGGTCTGGCCTTTTCTGTGGTGTATTTGGAGCTAGAAGTTGCATGTATTTTATTCCAGAGCTGAACTGCTGCAGCTATATGAGCGCTGTATTCTGTTAGATATTGAGTTCTCTGATAATCAGAATGTGGATCAGATCCTGTGGAAGAATGCTTTCTATCAGGTGATTGAGAAGTTCAGGCAGCTTCTCAAGGATCCGAATGTTGATAACCCAGAACAGATTCGGAACAGACTTTTGGAACTCTTGGATGAGGTAAACCATTATCTTTTTGTCCTCAGGAAAAAGGCTTCAGCATCCTATAGTTGTGATGGATTTTTACTATCTGAAATACTATGTGTTATAACAAATTGACAAAAAACTGTATGCTCTTTTCTTAGGGTTAGGCCTGCGTTACTCCTATGGCTTCCTTGAGACCATAAATTACCATTGGAGTTAGTTTTGAGCTTGGAAGCTTTCTGAATGTCTTAGCTGGGGGTAGGGGAGTTTGTAGGGTGGGTAAACGAGTGTGTGTGCAGATGTTCATATCTTTAAAACCATGGAGTGGCTTATGCTATGGATTTGTCTTTTGCTTAGTTGGTGGCCAATAAATACTGTATATGCCTCCCTTTACATTAGATGGCTGAGCTTTAGCAGAACTGTCGGTCACTTGCCCCAGTTTCTGATGGGTAGACTGGGTCAGAACTTGCTGATTCAGCTTTTTATTTTTTAATTTCGTATTTTTTCTCTTTATAGGGTAGTGACTTCTTTGACAGTTTGCTTCAAAAGCTACAGGTTACTTACAAGTTCAAACTGGAGGACTACATGGATGGTCTTGCCATTCGCAGCAAGCCATTACACAAGACAGTAAGCCGGTTTCTTTATCTTAAATTTATTTATTCATTTAGTAAGCATTTATGTAGTGTTGGTTATGTGCTAGGCAGTGTACTAGGTGTTAAGGATATAAAAATGAAACACAGTCCATTGGGGTGACAGAGCAATTAAATCAATAATTGTAATGTCATAAGTACTGTGATAATGGTATATATAGAATGCTAGGGAAGTGGAACTGATTTAGATGGATGGGGTCAAGGAGAGCTTCTCAGAGCCTGTCAAGTTGAGTTTTGAAATAATGAATACAAGCAGAAGGGGCAGTTTCAATATAGGGTACAGTGAGAGAGAATCAGGCCTTGTTGCAAAAGTGCAAGAAGTTCAATATGCTGGTGTCCGTAAAGTGGAGTTGGGCTGTGCAGGAGATAAAGCTAATGAAGTAGGAAGGGGTAGATCACAAACCCTCGCTGAAGAGTTTGGGCTGTATTTTGAAAGCACTGAGGAACCATTGATTTCCAACAAATGGATATTGTAGATTTGTTCTTCCAATGAGTCACTCTGGGAAATGGATGAGTTTGGGCAAGAGTGGAGGAGGAGAGTCAGGGTGTGGGCCTGAATGAAGGTAAAGGTATTGAAAGTGGAAAAGAAGAGATGGATTGGAAAGATATAAGGGAAATAGAATTGAACTGCTGGCTGACTTTGTGTGAATGATGAGTTTGGAGGCATGAAGAGAGTCTAGATCATCTCCCAGTTTGTGGCCTAGGAGAGTGGCTGAGAAGGAAGAGGTTAGTTCACTTTTGGATATGCCTAGGTGGAGGAGCTTGAGAATGAACAGATGAATATTTTGGCCGGTCTGGAGCTCAGGAGAAAGAGCTGGGCTGGTGATATAGATTGAGGGGTCATCAGTGTATAGGTGATAGTTGAAGCAGAAGTTGGGATAAGGGGAAGGCTGGACAGAAAGTGGACTTATCATATTTCAAGGTGGTGGTGGGTATATTTGTCAAGTGCTATAGAATCATCAAATGCTAAGATTACTAAAAAGTGTTCATTGGATTGGATGGCCTTATCATGAGTTACTTTAATTGGAGGGGAAGGAAACCAGATTGTAATGAAGGAGAAGTAGAACAGTACATATAATGAGAGAGTAATATAGACCATTCTTTTATTTTTTATTTTTTATTTATTTTTATTTTTTAGAGAGAAGGGAAGGGAGGGAGAAAGGAGAGAAACATCAATGTGTGGTTGCCTCTCACACCCCCCCGCTACTGGGGACCTGGCCTACAACCCATGCATGTGCCCTGGTGGGGAAATTGAACCAGCGACTCCTTGATTCACAGGCCGGCACTTAATCCACTGAGCCACAGCAGCCACAGCAATATAAACCATTCTTTTAAGAATCTTGGCAATGGAGGCAAGGAGGGGAGATAGTAGTTAAAAGAGAACATACTGTCAAGAGATGTTAGTTTGGAGGTTTTTAAGCTGGGAGAGACTTGAGCGTATTTATATGTTGAGAAGAAAGGGCCAGAGGAAAGGAAGGAGTTAAAGATTCATGAGAAAAAGGGGTTTGATTTATGGAGCAGAGGCTTCCTTTTGACTTTCTGCTCCTTCTGATGAGTTGTTATGCATAAGCTTTATTACTAATCAGTAAGTATTTACTGCTAAGTGCCAGGTGCCATTCTAAGCACACACAATTAATTCATTGTGAAACAAGAAAGCCATGATCCCAGCTCTTGGAGTTTAGAGTTTGATTAGGGGTGAGTACAGATGTTGGATTAGTAATTGCATATGTAGTGAATTTTGCAAAGGATGTTGTGGGAGTATATACCGTAAAAGGACTTAGAGCAGGGGTGTCAAATTCATTTTCACCAGGGGCCACATCAGCCTCGCTGTTGAAATTACATTCGGCCCTTTGAAGGCAACCTTAAGGCTGATGTGGCCCTCTGGTGAAAATGAGTTTGACACCCCTGGCTTAGAGAATGGATCACAGAGGATTGAGGAAGTCAGAGTTAAGCTGAGGCTGAACACCTGAGACATTAGCCAGGTGTATGTGAAGATGCAAGAATGACAGCATTCTAGGGAGAGTGAATGGCGTATGTGAGGATCTAAGTGGGAAAGAGCATGGTGAGGTAGGGGGATGGGAAATGTCTAGTCTGACTGAGGCTCGGAGAGTAAGGCGGGTAATGGTGCTGAAGAGCTGTGCGGAGGTTAGAGCATCTAGGCCTTCACTGTAAGGAGAGTGGAGAGCGTTTGGTGGAGTGTGTTTTTTCTTCCCCTTGTTGAGATGGAAACATAGCTAGTGTTCTTGGTGCTTTATCAGTTAAATACCAACGGTTCTTGGTGTTTACTCATAGAATGTGTGGAATAGTCAGGACTCTGAAGATGGGTGAGGTAGTGATATATAACTTTACTGAGACACTTGTTTGAGTTATGTGTTAGGGGGCTGGTATGCAGGAGCTAGTTATTTAGTTAGTAAATGTTCTTTTTTCAGGGACATGGTAATTTCTTATGTGTGGGGTGAAGTGGAATTATGTATTATGAAGTGATGTTCCTCAGGGAGGTTTTTAGGATGTGCACATGTCTTGGGGCTGCTGAGGGTTTACTCTCCTGTTTTCTCACTGAGTGACAGATGCCAACCCCGTCAGTAAGAATATATATAGCTGGGGAGGAGTGGGGCGGCGGGGAAGGGCAGAAAATTGTATTTGAACAACAATAAAAAAAAAGTTAAAAAAAAGAAGAATATATATAGTACTACACAGTCCTGTCACATTGTAGGTATTTGGTAAAGGGTACTGTTTTAGGGAATTATTTTGCAAAGGGGATTTAATGCAGTAATACAATGTGGCTATATTAACAGCTTGAAGAGAGAAAGACTATAATGATAGTAGGAAGAAAACAGTAAACAATTGTCTTTATATTTGTATATCGTTTTAAAATTTGTAAAGCATATTTATTCCCTCCAGTTATCCCATGGAATAGGTATTTTTACATTCGAATGAAGAAACTGAGTCCGAGACCTTGTTGAGATCACACAACAATTACTTGGAGAGTCAGGCCTCCCCGCTCTTATTTTCAGAATGTTTTCTTCCATTTGCCTGGGACTCGAAATAAGAATGACCCCTCTCCCTTCTGCAACTCTTTCTCAGTAAATTTTTAATCACACTGTTCACTTTTTTTTTGTTTTTTTGCTAGTCTAGGTTAGACTGAAAACTTTTTACTTTATTGAAGACTGCTAGTGCTTTATTAATGCTGCTCTGTCATTTTGACCCTATCCCTGTCCTTTGGGATTAAAATGAAGAGTTTCTTGGGTATGCTATTAACTAATTGTTTTTCCTAAAGGTGAAATATGCCTTGATCAGTGCCCAGCGGTGTATGATTTGTCAAGGAGATATTGCTAGGTACCGGGAGCAAGCCAATGACACGGCAAACTACGGGAAAGCACGCAGGTACTTTTGCCTCCTGTACATTTGCTTCTTTCCCTATGTGGCTTTGAGCTATGTCCTATTAAGAGCAGTAGGTCACCTGGCCTGCCTCTTACAGGGTGTCCTACAGGTGTCCTTATTGGTTTCTATAGTCATACTTTACCACTCCAGGGTTATATCTAATACTTCAGCTTATATCTTAAGTAGTAAGGAATATCAGGTGATGAATTGGGAAAGGGTTGACAGGGAACTAGCATTTTTTTAAACTGTTTTTCTATTCCAGTTGGTACCTGAAGGCCCAGCATATTGCTCCCAAGAACGGGCGCCCCTATAACCAATTGGCTCTGCTGGCAGTGTATACGGTAAGAAATCCTGTGGACAGGGGAAGAATTCTGCAGGCAGTATCTTAGAATGTGGATTTTGATAGCATCAGTTCCTGGAGCTATATTTCATCTATTCAGCTAGAATACTGTAACCCAAAATATATCCCCTTATGTTTCCCATCCTCAAACTCCTTTTTTCTCCCTGAAGACTTTCTTTATTTTTAGAGAGAGGAGAAGGGAGGAAGAAAGAAAGGGAGAAACATCAGTGTGTAGTTGCCTCTTGTGTGCCCCGTACTGAGGACGTGGCCCGTAACCCAGTCATGTGCCCTGGCTGGGAATCAGACCAGAGACCCTTTGCTTCACAATCCAGTGCTCAGTCCACTGAGTCATACCAACCTAGACACAAACCCCTTTCATTGCTATTACTTTTGGAGGTAAGTTGTCAGGGATCCCTCACTTCAGTTGAGTCTGTATGTTATCCACTTTAACTGCACTTGAGTTCCTTGGGGAATGCTCATGCTCCAGCCAAACCACTGTTTTTGGTCAAGGCTTCTGCTCTGAATCTTGTCTTGCTTCCCCTTCCCTATCTCTTTGAACTAGGTTACTTATTTCTAGAAGGAAAATAAAGCTCCCTCTCCCTCTCCTTCTTAAAGTCCTCAGTTAGCCCCAAGTACTAAGATCCTTGTTTCCTTTCTTCATTTCATTTCTTTATTCCTCTTAGCTTTTCACCTAAGGAGTCTCCTTAGCAGAAGCACAGTAAATGCCAAATCATACCTCTCTGGATCGTACCAAACTCCTCTAAATGTGGCTGTAACAGAGAGCCTTGGGATCTGACCGAGCTCCTAGTGAGGAAGCTGACTTGAAGGGGAAAGGGTGGGGGCCAATGGTAGGTATCAAAGGTTCAAGTGTAAGAAGCAGCTAACATGCTCATTAGCAGGGAGAGTTTTCTTAATACTATAAAATTCATTGCCCAAATAATGTTGGAGTTATTCCACAAAAGATTCAAAGAAACACCTAATACTTAATTATGGATTGAAATTGTTAAATAATATGGCTTACTGATAAACTTCTTTCAGAATCTGTTGACTCTCTCTTCGCTTTTTACCTCTGTCCTATTCTCTTTCTGATACGTTTTTTTATACTTCTCTGTGGCTTTATTTTCCTCTCCCATTTCTCCTTATCTACTATTTTTCTTCTTTCTCATTCCTTGTTTCCTTTAGTCTTTTTTCTTAGTAATTATTGAATGAATTGTCATGTTTCTTGTTAACTAGAAGATATAATTTAATTTTTTTCCTCAATGTCTTAAAAAAGTTGCAGTAAAATTCACATAATATGTAATCATTTATTTGTAAATAATCTATTATTTGTAAAATCCAGTGACATTTAGTACATTAACAATACAGCTATCAACTCTCTCTAGTTCCAAGACATTTTTACTACTTTATTTTTCAAGGTGTTTTTATTTGTTTTTTTAAATTATATTTTACTGATTATGCTATTACAATTGTCCCCATTTTTCCCTCTTTGTCCCCGCCCACCCAGTATCCCCTACTCCCTCAGACAATCCCCACACCTTTGTTCATGTCCATGGGTCATGCATGTAAGTTCTTTGGCTGCTTCCATTTCTTATACTGTACTTTATATCCCCATGACTATTCTGTAACTACCCATTTGTACTTCTTAAACCCCTTACCTCTTTACCCATTCCTCCAAACCACTCCCCTACCCTCAATCTGGCAACCATCACAATGCTCTCCGTAGCCATGATTCTGTCTCTGTTCTGCTTGTTTGCTTAGTTTGTTTTTTATATGCAATTGTTGATACGTATTTATTGCCATTTTATTGTTTATAGTTTTGGTCTTCTTTTTCTTAAATAACTCCCTTTGACATTTCATACAGCCCTGGTTGGTGTGGCTCAGTGGATTGAGTGCCGACCTGGGAATGAAAGGGTTGCCTGTTTGATTCCCAGTCAGGGCATGTGCCTGGGTTGTGGGCCGGATCTTCAGTTGGGGGTGTGCAAGAGGCAACCATACATCGATGTTTCCTCCCTTCCCCTCTCTCTAAAAATAAATACATAAGTAAAATGTATTATTTTACTAATAATACATTTTAGTAAAATGTATTATTAGTAAATAAATAAATAAAATAAATAAAAATAAATAAAATCTTTAAAAAGAACCCAACATTTCCTACAGTCGTGGTTTGGTAGTGATAAACTCCTTTAGCTTTGTTTTGTCTGGCAAGTTCTTTATCTGCTTTTTGACTCCAAATGTTAGCTTTGCTGGGTAGAGCAGTCTTGGCCGTAGGTCCCTGCTTTTCATGACTTTGAATATTTCTTGCCAATCCTTTCTAGACTGCAGAGTTTCTTTTGAGAAATCAGCTGACAGTTTTATGGGAACGCCCCTGGAGGTAACTAGCTGCTTTTGTCTCACTGCTTTTAAGATTCTATCTTTATCTTTAACCTTTTTTTTTCTTTTTAAATTTTATTTTTTAAAAGATTTTATTTATTTATTTTTTGGAAAAGGAGGGAGAAAGTCAGGGAGAGAAACATCGGTGTGTGGTTGTCTCTCACATGCCCCTAACTGGGGATCTGGCCTGCAACCCAGGCGTATGCCCTGACTGGGAATTGAACCAGCCACCCTTTGGTTCACAGGCTGGTGCTCAATCCATTGAGCCATACTAACCAGGGCTAATTTTTATTTTTAGAATATATTATTTATTTATTTATAGAGAAAGGGGAAGGGAAGGAGAAAGAGGGGGAGAAACATCTATGTGTGGTTTCCTCTCACGTGCCCCCTACAGGGGACCTGGCCTATGACCCAGGCATGTGCCCTGACTGGGATTCAAACCGGCGACCCTTTGGTTCATAGGCTGGCACTCAATCCACTGAACCACACCAGCCAGGGCTCTTTATCTTTAACCTTTGGGGTTTTGATTATGATTTGTCTTGGTGTGGGCCTCTTTGCATCCCATCTTGTTTGGGACTCTGTGATTCCTGGACTTGCATGTCTATCTCCTTCATCAAAATAGGGAAGTTTTCTTTCATTGTTTTTTCAAATAGGTTTCCAATTTCTTGCTCTTTGTCTTCTACTTCTGGTACTCCTATGATGCAAATGTTGGTACACTTGAAGTTATCCCAGAGACTCCTTACACTATCCTCATGTTTTTAATGATTTTCTCTTCTTGCTCTTCTGATTTGGTGTTTTTTGCTTCCTTATGCTCCAAATCATTGATTTGATTCTTGGCTTTATTCACGCCACTGTTGACTTCCTGTAAATTGTTCTTTATTTCAATTTGTGTATCCTTCATTTCTGACTAGATCTTTTTTATGCTGTTGAGGTCCTTACTAAGTTCCTTGAGGATCTTTAAAACCAATGTTTTGAACTCTGCATGTCATAGATTTCTTTTTTTGTTTTTTAAGATTTTATTTTTATTTATTTTTAGAGAGAGGGGAAGGGAGGGAGGCAGAGAGGGAGAGAAACAGTAATGTATGGTTGCCTCTCACATGGCCCTCACGGGGACCTGGCCTGCAACCTAGGCATGTGCCCTGACTGGGAATCAAACCGGGACCCTTTGGTTCCCAGCCCACGCTCAATCCACTAAGCTACACCAACCAGGGCTGTCATAGATTTCTTATCTCCCTTTTGTTTAGTTCTTTTTCTAGAATTGTTTCATTGTTCTTTCATTGTTTTCTCATTTTGATCTGTTCTTTCATTGTTTTCTCATTTTGGCAGCCTCTTTGTGTTTGTTTTTATGTATTAGGTAGAGCTGCTATAACTCCCTGTTTTTGTAGTGTGGCCTAATGTTGTAGGTGTTCTGTAGGGTCCATTGGCACAGCCTCCCCTATCACCCAGACTGGGTACTTGAGGTGCACCCTTTATGTGGGCTGAGTACACCCTCCTCTTGTAGTTGAGCCTTGATTGCTGTTGGCAAGTCAATGAGAGGGATTTACCCAGACCAGTCAGCTGCAAGGACTGGCTTCAACCATTGACCACCATCCTCTGCCCTCCATGGAGGATCAGCTGTGCGGGGACCCATTCCACAGAGCAGGACTTACTTCAGCAGGGTTTTGGAGCCTGTTGAGTCTGCCCCTTGAGTGTGTCTCTTGTGGAGGTGCTCTGATATGGTCTGTAGCTGTCCACCGCGTGTGCAGGCTCTGGTGTTTTCCTTGGTGGTGCAGGCTAAGGTCAGTCACCGCCTGTGTTCTGTCTGGGGCCACATGGTATAAGTTATAAAGTGATCTGCAGATGGTTGCTACTTGTGCTGTCTTGGAGGTGTCCAAGCAAGACTAGGCTGTGAACTAAGGCCAGCAGCTACTAGTGCCAGGCCTGGGGCCACTTATCAAGAGGTATCGGGCCTATGGGCTCACTGAGGCTGGCTCTTGCTTGTTTGAGAGGATTTAGGAAGATATGAAGAATGAGCCAAGACAAGCCATTCATATGGAAAAGCCACTGTTAACCATTTGGGTGGGCGTGTAAGTTGGGTGGGGCAAAGCCTCAGGTAATCACCAGGGTGTGGCAAACAGTGTGAACCAGGTTGATGGAGTCTCAGATATGGCACCCAGCTGCCTGGTTATGCGGCTGTGTTGGGGGAGGGCTCAGAAAAAGAACAGTGGCCTCTGCCCACAGTTCTGTCTGGGAGAAAGCTGTCCCCCAGCTCTTGCCCTGATGCCAGACAGTTCAGTTCCCCCCGTATGTCACTGGTACCTTTCAAGTTGCTTCCCCAGTGCTGAAGCTCAGAGGGAATGAGTCTGTGTTAAGTCTGTGTGTGGGCCCTTCAAGAAGAACTGCGTGGGAATCTAGCAGTTTCTTTCCACCGACTGAATCCCTGCTGGTTTTTACAGCCAGCAGTTATGGGGACTTATCTTCCTGGCACTAGAACCCTGGACTGGGGGCCCTGGTATGGAGGGGCTCCGCCCACAGAGCTTCCCCTGGCCTCTGTGGATGAGAGTAAGTCTACCAAGATATGACCTGCTTGGGGAAGAAAGGCTGACCAGTCTCTCGGAGGAGAAAGGTCTTGAGCCTCTCTCTCAATGGGCTTTTACTGAGTGTAGTTTGCATAGAGATGCATATTGAAGAAAGGAGATATGGTTCACAGATAACATTTCTGGGATCACAGTGGTCCTTTTGAGTCAGAGTCTGGTAGACAGGGTGACATCGATCAGCTGTAAAACCTTGGGAAACAAGCTTATTTTGTGCTTGGACCCTTAACATTTAAGAACATTGAGAATGTTGAGAACATTCTTAGCAAAGCAGGTTTCACAAGACTTTATGCATTTTTCCTTAGGCCTGATTGTCCTCCTCCGGGAACCACCAGTTCCAGCACAGGGCTGCACCCTCCTTCAGCATTGTTTCAAAATCAGGCAGGGAAAACAAAGCAGCCAAGATATTAGGAGACTTTTTATAGGTAGAATGAGGACTCAGGCTATGATAAAGCCGAGGGGTGAGGTTTTTTTGTCCCTTCTCCACAATCCCCTAAGTTCTTCCCTGATGACCCCTTCATGACTGTGCTTGTCTTAGGTTGTTCCTTTCTTGAGGAATCTTACCTGTCATTGACTATCCAGCCATCCTCCATGGGCCAAGCAGGGTAAAGTAAAGGGGTCAGAGGCTGTACCCCTGTTGGGAGGATAACTTTTGCCTCTTTAGTGGCTTATGGTCCCAAGGTTCCCTAGCCGTGGGCCCTTTTCACCTGTTGGTGGGGTTACAGCTCCTGAAACCAGGCAGGACGGTTCCCAACATCCTGGTGTGGGGTTGGGACCCCTCGCTCCCAAGATAATTCTCCCAGTTTTTATCTACTGCATATGGGTGTTGGAACAGCCCATTCTGCGTCTTGTCTCCACTCTTCCTACCGGTCTGGATGGTTGTGATTTCTTTAATTCCGTAATTGTTGGACTTTTTCATTCAACTCTATTTCTGATGGTTCTTTTATTTTTTTTTAAAGATTTTATTTTTAGAGAGAGGGAAAGGAAAGGAGAAAGAGAGGGAGAGAACATCAGTGTTGGTTGCCTCTCACACCCCCCCCACTGGGAACCTGGCCTGCAACCTAGGCGTGTACGGCAACTGGGAATGAACCAGTGACCCTTTGGTTCGCAGAGACTGTCATTCAATCCAGTAAGCCACACCAACCAGTGCCGATTTCTGATGGTTCTGAGTGAGATGGTTCTGAGTAATTGATGGTTGTTTCATAGTTTAGTTGTAATTTTGATGTGATTGTGCAAGGAGGCCAGCCATGTTTACCTTCATCTTTTTTTTTTTTTTAAGATTTTATTTATTTATTAACAGAGGGAAAGGGAGGGAAGAAGAGAGGGAGAGAAACATCCATGTGTGGTTGCCTCTCATGCACCCCCTACTGGGGACCTGGTTGGCAACCCAGGCATGTGCCCTGACTGGGAATCGAACTAGCAACCCTTTTGGTTTGCAGTCCAGTGCTCAATCCACTGAGCCACACCAGCCAGGGCACCTATGCGTCCATTTTGACCAGAAGTCCATTTTTATTACCTTAAAAGAAAACTTCATGTCCATTACTCCCCATTCCTTCTGAGCCCTAGCCTCTGGCAACCATTAATTTGCTTTCTGTCTCTGGATTACCTATTCTGGAAGTTTTATGTAATTGGAATAATACAAAATATGACCTGTATATTTAGCTTCTTTCATTTATTATAAGGTGTTTGAGGTTCTATGTTGTATCATATGTTAGTAGTTCATTTTTATGGATGAATAATATTCCATCATACGGATATAACAATTTTATTTTCTATTTTTTATTTTTTGTAAAGATTTTAGTTATTTTTAGAGAGAGGGGAAGGGAGGGAGAAAGAGAGGGAGAGAAGCATCAGTGTGTGATTGCTTCTCACATGCCCCCTATTGGGGACCTGGCCACAACCCAGGCATGTACCCTAATTGGGAATCAAACTATGCTACCTTTTGGTTTTCAGGCTGGTGTTTAATCTACTGAGCCACACCAGCCAGGGCGGATACAACAAATTTTATTTATTCATTCACCAGTTGGACATTTTGGTTGTTTCCACATTTTAGCTATTGTGAATAGTGCTTTTGTGAAGTGTTTGTTTGAATATCTGTTTTTGATCCTTTTGGGTCTATACCTAGGAATGAAATTGCTGGGTCATATGGTAATTCTATGTTTAACTTTTTGAGGGACGATTAAACTGTTTTCATAGCTGCTGCACCCTTTTACATTCGCATCAGCAGTGTACCTGTGCTTCACATTCTTGCCAACATTTGTTACTTTCATTTTCTTTTTTTGATTATGACCAGCCTAGTGGGTATGAAGTAATATCTCATTGTGGGCCCCCATCCACACAACTTGGGGGCTTTTTTCTTTAATGTTTTTTCTTTTTACTTTTTTGGTCAGTTTAGGTTTACAGAAAAATTGAGAAGAAAGTACAGAGAGTTCCCATATATTCTCTCAACTCATTCCTTCCCCTCTGTTTTCCCTATTATTAACTTCTTACATTAGTGTAGTATATTTGTTACAATTAACGAGCCAGTATTGATACTTTATTATTAGCTAAAGGCTATGGTTTACATTAAGATTCACTTTTACTATTCTATATTCTGTCAGTTTGAACAAATGTACAGTGACATGTATCTACCATTATAGTGTACAGAATAGTTTCACTGCCCTAAATATATCCTGTGTCCACCTTCCCCCTGTTGTCTCTTTCCCCTCCCCCGAACCTCTGGCAATCACCGATATTTTTACTATGTCTGTAGTTTTGCCTTTGCCAGGATGCCACGTAATTAGAATCATACAGTATGTAGCTTTTCAGGTTGGCTTCTTTCACTTACCTATATGAATTTAGTGTTATTTTCATGGCTTGATAGCTGTTTTTGTTGTATGGATGTATCGCAGTTTGTTTATCCATTCTCCTAATTGAAGGACATCTTGACTGATTTCAGGTTTTGGGTATTATAAATAGAAATGCTGTAAACATTGTGTGCAGGTTTCTGCATGGACATAAGTTTTCAGCTCACTTGGGTAAAACCAAGGAGTGTAATTACTGTACCGTATGGTAAGAGTATACATATGTAGTCTTGGGGGAGACTGCCAAATTGTTTTTCAAAGTGGCTGCACTGTTTTGCGTTCTCACCAGTGGTGGATGAGAGTTCCTGTTGCTCTGCATCCTTGCCAGCATTTGGTGTTGTCAGCATTCTGGATTTTGGTCATTCTAATAGGTGTGTAGTGGTATCTCATTGTTTTAATTTGCATTTCCCTGGTGACATGTGATGTGGAGCATCTTTTCATAAGCTTATTTGCCATTTTTGTGTCTTTTGAGAGGTATCTGTTTAGTTCTTTTGCCCATTTTTAGATTTTTGTTTATTCTTTAAAGGGGAGGGAGGGAGAGAGGAACATCAGGGATCAGGCCTGCAACCTAGGCATGTGCCCTGACTGGGAATTGTTCCGGTGCCCTGTTGGTTTGTGGGGTGATGCCTAACCAACTGACCTACAATGGTTAGGGCCATTTGCCCATTTTTAAGTTGGGTCGTTTGTTTTCTTATTGTTGAGTTTTAAGAGTTCATTGTGTATTTCAGATACCAGTTCTGTATCAGATGTGTTTTGTGAATATTTTGTCAGCCTGTTCCTTATCTTTGCATTTTCTTAGCGGTGTCTTTCACAGAGCAGAAGTTTTTAATTTTAATGAAATCCAATTTGTCAGTTTTTATTTTATGGATTGTGATTTTGGTGGTGTATCTAAGAAGGCATCGCCAAATCCAAGGTTACCTAGGTTTCTTCCTATGTTATCTTCTAGGGGTTACATTGCATAGTTTTGCATTTTACATTTTGGGTTAATTTTTGTGAAGGGTATAAGGTCTGTGTATAGATTCATTTTTTTGCATGCGGATGTCTAGTTGTTTGAACACCATTTGTTGAAAAGACTATCCTTAATTCATTGAATTGTCTTTGTTCCTTTGTCAAAGATCAGCTTACTTTATTTGTGTGAGTCTATTTCTTGACACTCTATTCTGTTCTGCTGATCTATTTATGTTTTCTTTTTTTTTTTTAATTTATTTATTTTCAGAGAGAGAAGGGAGGGAGAAAGAGAGGGAGAGAAACAGCAATGTATGGTTGCCTCTCACATGGCCCTTACTGGGGACCTGGCTCGCAACCCAGGCATGTGCCCCAACTGGGAATCGAACCGGGACCCTCTGGTTCCCAGCCCGCGCTCAATCCACTGAGCCACACCAGCCGGGCATATTTATGTATTCTTAGGCCAGTACCACACTCTTTTGACTACTGTAGCTTTATAGTAAGTCTTGAAGTCAGGTAGTATCAATCTTCTGACTTTGTTCTTCTCCTTCAGTAATGTGTGGGCTGTTCTGGCTCTTTCACCTTTTCTTTTTTTCTTTCTTTCTTTTTTTTTTTAAAGAGGGAGAGAAACATCAATGTGTGGTTGCCTCTCATGAGCCCCCTGCCGGGGACCTGGCCCACAGCCCAGGCATGTGCCCTGACTGGGAATTGAACCAGTGACCCTTTGGTTTGCAGACAGGCCCTCAATCCACTGAGCCACATCAGCCAGGGCAGCTCTTTTACCTTTTCATATAAACTTTAGAATTAGTTTGTTGATACCCGCAAATCCAGTGACTTTGAAGTGATATTTCATTATGGTCTTGTTTGCATTTCCCTAAGAACTGATGATATTGAGCATCTTTCCATATGCTTATTGGCCATCTGGAGGAATGTCTATTCAAATCTTTGCCCAATCTTTTGAAAGTTAAAAATATTAAAATTTCTAATTGTAAAATGTACATAAAATAAAATTTGCCATCTTACCCAATTTTTTGGAAAAGATTTTATTTATTTATTCTCAGAGATTGGGGAAGGGAGGGAGAAAGAGGAAGAGGAACGTCAAAGTGTGAGAGAAACATTAGTCAGTCCACAACCCAGTCATGTACTCTGACTGGGAATCGAACGAGAGACCTTTTGGTTTGTGGTATGATGCCCAACCAACTGAGCTACACCAGTCAGGGCCCATCTTACCCATCTTTAAGTGTACTGTTCAGTAGTGTTAAGTACATGTACATTGTTGTTCAACCAATCTTCAGAACTCTCCTCATCTTACAAAACTGAAACTCTGTACCTACGAAACAACGATTCCCTATTCTTCCCTCCTTGTAGCTGCCGACAACTATCCTTCTACTTTCTGTTTCCATGAATTTGCCTACTCTAGGTACTTATATAAGTGGAATCATACAGTATTTAGTATTTGCCTTTTTGTGACTGACTTATTTCACTTAGCATTATATCTTCAAGGTTCATTCATGTTATAGCTTGTATTAGAATTCCCTTCTTCTTGGAGAGCATTATGCTAAGCGAAATAAGCCAGGCGGTGAGGGACAAATGCCATATGATCTCACCTTTAACTGGAACATAATCAACAAAGAAAAAAGACATAATATAACCAGAGACATTGAAATGAAGAACAATCTAACAATAGCCAGAGGGAAGCGGGGAGGGGACAATGAGGGGAAGGGTTTTCGGGAACTACTATAAAGGACACATGGACAAAACCAAGGGGGAGGGTAGAAGCAAGGGAGGGAGGTGGGTTTGGATGGGGTAGGGGGGAGTGGTGGGAGGGAAATGCAGACAACTGTAATTGAACAACAATAAAATAATTTTTAAAAAAAAGAATTTCCTTCTTCTTAAGGCCAAATAGTATTTGTTGTGTGTATGTACAACATTTTGTTGATTCATTCATCTGTCAGTAGACAGTTTCACCTTTTGGGCATTACAAATAATGCTCCTTTTAACTTGAATGTACAAATATCTCTTCAAGATCCTGCTTTCAGTTCTTTTCAGTATATACCCAGAAGTGGAATTTCTGGGTCATATGATAATTCTCCTTTTTTGAGGAGATCTCTCATTTCCTCATCTCAAATGGGAATAATAACAACTATGTGGCAGCATCCTTAGTTTAGAGATAATATCTATGAAGTGGTGATCTCTTGCCTTATTTTAGTTATGCTTACTCAGTGATATTGCCATTGTTATTTATAATTTTTAAAAACAGTAAATAAATGGCTAGGTGAGTTGAACATTTTTTTCCCTCTAAAAACAAGACATAATTGGCTTTTATATTTTATGAGGCTCTTTATTCTTTTTTTTCCCCTTATGAATACTTGGCTTAGAGTACCTTCGCATATAAGGAATTGTATTGTGCAAGAAAAGATCTCTCTGATGTAATTGCAATGGCTTACCCATGGATAAAATTCTGATTTTCTTATTGGAATTCCTCACAGCTTGGGGCACAGGTTGGGCAAGATAGTAGCGTTTCTTGGGTCAGCTGACTTAGGCCAGACTCAGGAAGAAAATTGCTTGACTCAGTGTCTCTGGCCTCTTTCCACAGAGGAGGAAGCTTGACGCCGTCTATTACTATATGCGCAGTTTAGCTGCCAGCAACCCTATCCTGACTGCCAAGGAGAGTCTCATGAGCTTGTTTGAAGAGACCAAACGAAAGGTGAGTGAGGGTGAGGCAGAATCATTCCTTCCTAGAGGAATGTGTTTCTCTTAGTGCCTCTGTGTCCTTATGGGAATGACTAATAATGTGCTCAAGGGGTCCCCCTGGGCTGTACTGATGGGAGTCAGTCAGTGCCAATGCAAAGTCAAACTCGTCTTTAGGAGAGCTCTCCGGGGCCCTTGAGTGTACAGGCTTCATAGCATCTAGCTTATAGAATTAATAACTTTTATGAGACAAAGCAGATGGTACTCTGCTCCTTTTTTTTTTTTTTTTTTAAACTCTGCTACTTTGGAACTCTGGCAGAGTTTCTACATTTTACAGTCCTTGGGCAACAAACTCAGGTGAGGTAAGCACTTGTCTTTCCTAGCTAAATCCCAGGAGAGTCTGAGCTTGTGTGTTTGTATGCCGAACAGGCAGAACAGATGGAAAAGAAGCAACATGAGGAATTGGAACTGAGCCCTGACCAGTGGCGGAAAGGAAAGAAGTCTACTCTCCGGCATGTTGGTGATGACACTACTCGCCTGGAGATCTGGATTCATCCATCCCATCCTCGGTCCTCTCAGGGCACAGAGTCTGGGAAGAATTCTGAGCAGGAGAATGGGCTGGGCAGCCTGAGCCCCAGTGACGTAAGTTCCTGAGGGTGATGTAATGAGCAAGATGAGCTAAGTAAGTGTGGGTGCCTTGGTACACACAACTATCATGAGGCACACTGCACAGTCACTGCACACATATTTATTATGCGCTTCCCTCTCTCACCACTATGTGGCACTGTAGAATTTAGTAAAAGTAATTTTTCTAAATGAAAATTTACTTAGTATAGGATAAACATTTTTTGCTCCTTTGGGTTTGGGTGATCAGTATGATGCTTTAAGATTCAGTGTGGGATTTTACTGAAGCTAGGAAGAGAGAGCATAGTAGTTAGAAAACTACAAATGGCTAGTTCATTAGGCCTTAGGAATGAAAATCCGTGGTGGAGTGGGTGGTGGGGACCAGATCTTGAAGGGTCATGCAGTAAATCATTTGACATTTATCTGAAGGTAGTGAGGAGCTACTGAATGCTTTAAGTAGGGAAATAACATATCATACATATTTTAGAAATATAACTCTGGCTACATGTAAAAATTTATGAAAAGTTTGCCAAAGAGTAAGAGTAGAAACAAGAATAGTAGGTGGGTGCTACAGTAGTCCAGCATGTGAAGAGGACCTGAACCAGGAAATGGCTTTGGAGATTGAGAGAAGTGAACAGATAGGAGGTGTATTAAGGGGGTAGATATCCAAAGGACTTAATTGGGCGTGAGGCACTGTGGGAGAAGAGGGAGTCAAAAGTAGCACCTGGCTTTTTGGCTTAGAAACTGGTTGGATGATGGTCCATTCTCTGAGATAGAGAATAAAGTTAGTATTAATGGAGTTGGTTTTAGGAGAAAGATGCTGAGTTTAGTTTTGGACATGTTGGAATTTTTATAGGACATTGAAGTGGAGAGTTTTAAAGGCTAACAGATACCTGAAGCTGAGGAAAGTAGTCTAGGTCAGAGGTGAAGATATTTGAAGGTATTCTCTTATAGATGCTAATAAGGTCATGAGAGTAGATACAGTCGCTTTAGGAAGAAACAATAATAACTAGGTTAAAGATCTAAGAAAAAAGGGAATAGAAGGCAGGGAGAGGTCCTTGCAGAGGGTGGGAAGGGAGTGGGATTCAGAGCACAAGTTAAGGGATTAACCTAGAAGAGGGTGAGAGATCCCTCTTATGCTTGAGGGAAAGGAGGAATAGATAATTGGGGTTGCAGATAGGTTTGTGGGTATTGTAGGAGGAGGATGAGGGAGGGCCTTTTTTTTTTTAACAGATTTTATTTATTTATTTATTTATTTTAGATTTTATTTATTTATTTTTAGAGAGAGGGGAAGGGAGGGAGACAGAGAGGGAGAGAAACAGCAATGTATGGTTGCTCCTCACATGGCCCTCACTGGGGACCTGGCCTGCAACCCAGGCATGTGCCCTGACTGGGAATCGAACCGGGACCCTTTGGTTCCCAGCCCGCGCTCAATCCGCTGAGCTACACCAGCCAGGGCTTTATTTATTTATTTTTAGAGACAGAGGAAGGGAGCGGGGAAGAGAGGGAGAGAAAGATGAATGTGTGAGAGAAACATTGATCGGTTGCCTCTCACACACTCCCAACTAGGGACCTGGCCCACAACCCAGGCATGTGCCCTGACCAGGAATTGAACCGGAGACCTTTCAGTTTGCAGGACAACGCCCAACCCCCTGAGCCACACCAGCCAGGGCGAGGGAGGGTCTTTTGATGTTTTCTGTTTTCTCTTTGAAGTTGGAGGCATGGGTGTCTGCTAAGAATGAGTTAATGATGGGATAGGAAGACTTTTCCTTTGTGGTTTAATTTAAAATTTTCATTTATATTCCTATATTTTTCTTAGTCTTTAGCTGTTTTCTGGGTAACTTGAAAAAGTCATTGCATATAAATGAAATTACCAACTTCCGATGTGCCATAGTGTGCATGGGTCCCCATACGTTAAGGTGTTTCTGGGGAGTTGCCACAATGATAGAATCCTTCACTGCTGCCCTCTTCTAGTTTGGATATTACAGTCCCTGGACACCTATTTGAATACGATAAATTGTTCTATTATTTTAGTTCCGCTGTCTAACAATCTTTAAAATGAAAGTCATAATGACAGTGAAGCCATTTTATGGCTTTCTTTGGCCATGGCCTAAAGGTTGGAGATTATCCCTCATAAAGGTTATAACTAATCTTTTATAGATCTTTCTCTTCTGTTAAGTGTTTAATTTATTTTTTATGAAATGTGATTATAAGTTTGTGTTTTTATTCTTATGTGTGTTTCAGAAAAGGCATTTTCAGCATGTGAGCTGTCGTTGATCCATTATAATTTTATTTTTAACATACAAGTATGTGAATATATTAAAAACTTTAAAAGTACACACGTATGTAGAGTAAAATGTGGTAATTTTGTTTTCCAAACTATTTGTGAAACTGTTTATGTATTTTCAGTCTGTACATCATTTTTGGATAATTTTTACTTCCCTTAATTTCTTTTAAATTTACACCTGTGGATTTGGGCTTTTAGTTCTAGACTACCAGCTCTTGAGGCAGAAGTCTGCAGTTTCATAGCTCTTAGTTTATCCACTTAGGAAACCACACTGTTTTTTTTTTTTTTTTTAACCTGCTTTCTCAGGCCCAACTCAGCTTCCCATATTATTTTATTTCTTATATTAGGCCCCAAAAACTCAGCTTCCTTTCTCTGTTCCTCAGAACTTAGAGTTGATGAGAGTGGGGATTTATTCACATATATTTGAGTGATTAGGCATTGGGGATACAGAGATTAAAATAACCAAAAATGATCTTCAACCTCAGGGAGCACTCAGTCCTGTGGGAAAGACCCAGCAACATAAATACATGATTATAATGCAGTGTTCCAACTGCTGTGAGAAAGGTGAACAAGAGAGGCCGAGGGAGCATGTAACCCGAGCACCTAGTCAGAACATGGTTAGGGAAGGCTGGGGTGGAGAAGCATTTTGTAGCTGCAGGATGATGTAAAGGACATTTCCACTCAGAGGCAGGAAAGCTTGAAAGAGGCATGAAGGCTTAGGAAACTACAAGTAGTTCAGTATGGCTGGAGGCTAGGATGTGGGAAGTACTCTTCCTAGAGACCTGAATCATTTCTTACCCCTTCTTTTCCTGTGCCCCCACATCCAGTCAGTACCAAGAGCTATTGAATCTACCTGCTGAACAGAATTTGAATCCATCCACTTTTCTCTGTTTCCACTCCCACCATTTTAGTCCAAGCTTTCACTTTAGAAATCCCCAATGAAAGATATTCCTAATGGCCTTTCCACATTATTTCTGGTCTCCTTTGGCCTTTCTTTTTAGACAGTAACCCAAATGAGTTACCTGATCATGTCACTTCCATACTTGAAAGTCTTCCATACTTGAATCTGTTTGTTCTTAGAATTAGGTCCAAAATCCTTAGCACAGTTATGGGTCCCACATGATTTAGCTCCTGCTGTTGCTAATCTTATCTTATACTTCTCTTTCCCTCTTTGTTGTTCTCCTGACATACTGCCTTTTTCCTTGAATGGCCCTGCTCTTTTCTGGCCCTTTGGCTGTTGGACATTCTCTTTGCCTGCAGTGCTCCTCTTGTCCTTCTCAGTCCCATTCTTACTTGTCCTTCAGTTCTCAGCATGAATATCACTTCCATTTCCAGGTAAGCTTTTCCTGGTTCTTGAGCCTGCTTTTTTTCCCTTTGTAATATCACATTTCTTTCTTTTTTAAAAAAGATTTTATTTACTTATTTTTTAGAGAGAAAAGAAGGGAGAGAGAAAGAGAGGGAGAGCAACATCAGTGTGTGGTTGCTCCTCTTGTGCCCCCAACCAGTGACCTGGCCTGCAAACCAGGCATGTGCCCTGACTGGGAATTGAACCAGTAACCCTTTGATTTGCGGACCAGAGCTCAGTCCACTGAGCCACACCAGCAAGGGCCCCTCTTTTTCCCCCCAAAGTATATTTTATTGATTACACACTTACAGTTGTCCCATTTTTTTCTCCCCTTTATTTCCCTCTGCCCTGCACCCCCCTCCCACCAGCATTCTCCCTCCTTAGTTCATGTCCATGGGTCATACATACAAGTTCTTTGACTTCTCCATTCTCTATACTATTCTTAACCTCTCCCTGTCTATTTTGTACCTGTCGTTTATGCTTCTTATTCCCTGTACCTTTTCATCCATTCTCACCCCCACCTCCCTGCTGATAACCTTCCATGTAATCTCCATTTCTGTGATTCTGTTCCTGTTCTAGTTGTTTGCTTAGTTTCTTTTTGTTTTTTGTTTTTAAGTCCAGTTGTTGATAGTTATGAGTTTGTTGTCATTTTACTGTTTGTATTTTTTTTTTAAAGATTTGATTTATTTTTAGAGAGAGGGGAAGGGAGGGAGAAAGAGAGGGAGAGAAACAGCAATGTATGGTTGCCTCTCACATGGCCCTCACTGGGGACCTGGCCTGCAACCTAGGCATGTGCCCTGACTGGGAATCGAACCGGGACCCTTTGGTTCCCAGCCCGCGCTCAGTCCACTGAGCTACACCAGCCAGGGCCTGTTTGTATTTTTGATCATCTTCTTTTTCTTAGGTAAGTGCCTTTAACATTTCATGTAATAAGGGCTTGGTGATGATGAACTCCTTTAACTTGACCTTATCTGGGAAGCACTGTACTGCCCTTCCATTCTAAATGATAACTTTGCTGGATAGAGTAATCTTGGATGTAGGTCCTTGCCTTTCATGATTTTGAATGCTGTTTTCCAACCTATTCTTGCCTGTAGGGTTTCTTTTGAGAACTCAGTTGATAAGTCTTATGGGAATTTCTTTGTAGGTAAATGTCTCCTTTTCTCTTGCTGCTTTTAAGATTCTCTCCTCTTTAATCTTGGCTAATGTAATTATGATATGCCTTGGTGTGTGCTTCCTTGGGACTCTGTGAGCTTCCTGGACTTCCTGGAAGTCTATTTCCTGTGCCAGATTGGAGTTCTCCTTCATTGTTTGTTCGAATAAGTTTTCAATCCCTTGGTCTTCCTCTTCTCCTTCTGGCACCCCTATGACTCGGATGTTGGGACGTTTAAAGATGTCCTAGAGGTTCCTAAGCCTCTCCTCGTTTTTCTGAATTCTTGTTTCTTCATTCTTTTCTGGTTGGATGTTTTTTTCTTTCTGCTGGTCCACTCCATTGATTTGAGTCCCAGTTTCCTTCTCATCCCTTCTCATTTGTTCAAGTAATTGCAACAATTTTTCTTCGAATCCTGTGAGCATCCTGATTACCAGTGCTTTGAACTGTGCATCTGATAGATTGGCTATCTCTTCATCACTTAGTTGTATTTTTTCTGGAGCTTTGATGTGTTCTTTCATTTGGGCCATTTTTTTTTTTCTCGGTGTGCCTGTTACTTTAAGGGGCAGAGCCTTAGGTGTTCACCAGGGTGGGGTAACCCACGTTGCTTTTTTGTGATGCTGTCTGTGGGGGTGGGGCTTGGGAGAACAATGGCGCTTGCTCTGTTCTCTGCACTTCCCCAGCTACCCACCAGCAAGTTGGGCCCTTCTTTGCTGGCTCCGGGGTGAGTGGATGGGCCTGGACAGTTCCAAGTCCCTGTGGGTCTCCCCAACGAACTTTCCTGTGAGGCCGGGAGCTCCTCCCGCTGCCGTCTCAACCCCCACAGGCGTATTCAATTGGTGGTTTGAGGCTTTATTTCCCTGCGTTGGTGGGCCGTGCAGTCTGTTCTGCTCCCCAGCTTTTCCTCCTGGTTTATCTGAATGAGAATGAGGGACCGCCCAGTCCACCAGTCTCAGCCCCAGTTTCGCCGAGTGCACTTGCCGCATTTTGGCCAGGCGCGCCCACCACGGGCCTCTCTGGGCAGCTGGAGCGTTGCCGGTACCGCTCCACAAATCGCGTCTTGCCGAGTGCTCTCCACCCGGCTCCGCCCCGCTTACCGGTCTGGATGAACGTGTCTTCTTTAACTCCTTGGTTGTCGGACTTCCACTCAGTTTTCTGTCATATATGGCTGTTTTTGCTTTTTAAAATTGTTGTTTTTCCTCTTTTGGTTGTGTGAGGAGGCACAGCATGTCTGCCTACACCTCCATCTTGGCTGGAAGTCCTGTATATTTTTCTTTATTTCACTTTTCATAGCCTTCACTTTTTCCTCTATTTTGTGACCATACTCAACCATTTCTGTGAGCATTGTAATTACCAGTGTTTGAACTCTGCATCTTATAGGTTGGCTATCTCTTCATCATTTAGTTCTTTTTTTGGAGTTTTTTTTTTTTTTTTTTTTTTTTTTTTTTTTTTTTTTTTTTTAAATTTTTATTTATTTATTTTCAGAAGGGAAGGAGAAAGAGAGGGAGAGAAACATCAATGTATGGTTACCTCTCACATGCCTCCTTCTGAGGACCTGGCCCACAACCCAGGAATGTGCCCTGACTGGGAATCAAACCCCCAACTCTGTGGTTCGCAGGCCAGCAATCTATTGAGCAACACCAGCCAGGGCTTTTTTTTGGAATTTTTATCTGTTCTTTCATTTGGGCCATATTTCTTTGTCTCAGTGCACCTGTTATGTTGTAAGGGGTAGAGTCTTAGCTATTCGCCAGGGTGGGGTAACCGCTGTTGCTGTGTTGTGGCGCTGTATGTAGGGAGGGGTCAGAGAGGGAACAATGCCCTTGTCCAGCTTGGTGGCTTTCAGTCACTCCCCCCTCCCTGACACACAAGCAAATTGGCCCCTTCTGGTGCTGATTCCCTTGTGGGTGGATTTGTGTACATTCTAGGACCCTCGTGGGTCTCTCCAACAAACTCTCCTGTGAGGCTTGGAGTTTCTCCCACTGCCTCAACCCCCACAGGTTTTTACAGCCAGAGGTTTTGAGGCTTTCTTTTTCTGCGCTGGAACCCTGTGTTGTGTGGACTGCCTCGCTCCCAAGTTGTTCCTCCTTCCCGGTTTATTCGCACACATAACGTGGGACTGCCAGCTGCAGCCTCGCTCATCCCAGTCCTCTAGCTGATGCCTTGCTGTGGGTCTACTCCACCCCGGCTGCCTGTCTCCTCTCCTCCTACTGATCTGAATGAATGTTT